>WYDI02004058.1:7571-21459 GCA_009867235.2 Psittacus erithacus | reverse complement strand
CGTGGCAGTGCTCAAGGCCAGGTTGGACACAGGGGTTTGGAGCAAGCTGCTCTAGTGGAAGGTGTCCCTGCCCGTGGTAGGGGTTGGAGCTGGAGGAGCTTTAAGGTCCCTTCCAACACAAACCAGTCTGATTCTAAAGAATCACCAACCCAAGCTAGACCAAGCACCTGCCTAGTCCCACATGACAGGGGGCAGCCAGAAGCTGCCATCAGCAAGCTGCAATCAGAGCCTTCCTTCCCCGGGAACATCCTCACACTATAGCTGATGAGGAACCTTCAAGCACGAAGCTACAGACAGATCATTTCACTGTCAGTGCTGGCAGCTTCCTCAGAGACTCTTGTCCATTCCCTACTAGAACCTTTTAAAGCAAAGCCCCTCAAAGCACTGACTCCCACATCACAGTTAAGACTGGAGGAAAAAAGGTGCGGGCCTCTTATTTTGCACAATCTGTTAACTTGGTCATCATGTGTAGATGTATATAGATAGATATAGATAGACATAAATTATTCATAAGAGAATACTTGGCAAAGAGAAATCAACCCCACAATCAGTGGGCAACTCCCTTAAGAAATGCTTTAGAGTCCAGTTTTTGGTTGTCCTGGTTGTGCGTCTGCACACGTGCACAGAATCAGCCTGAAAAGCTTAAATTGTAGAGTGGACCTTTATGCCCCTGCACTACCCTTCCAACTCTTTCAGCACTTCTACTACCTCCTCCTTCCAACCACGGTAGCTCCACAGTGCCTACAGTCAGGTTAACCCCGCACATCCTGCGCCTCCACACCACCTCCCTTGCTCTCTGTGCTTCCAGATGTGTTTGACTGAGGGGTACTCACCCGACTGGAAGGAGATCTCGCTCATCATCATCCAGGTGTCAGCAAAGTAGAAGCGGCAGAGGATGGCTTTGCCCACGCGCTGGCTGAGGGGCACAGTCACAAACCTGGCACTGGGGTTTTTGTCGTCCAAGACAGTTGCCACCCCAACAGGCTCAGGCTCCCAGTCTGCGATCAGGCGTGGTTTGAACAGACACTCCACCTTCCGGAAGATCTTCACCCCCTTGGAAAACATGTTGTTACAATGCACCTAGGAAGGAGAGAACAGATCAGACAGGAGGAAGATCACTGAAACCTAAATCAAGCCTCAGGGATTATCCATTCATTAATATTATCTAGTTCTAGTATCTCCCTGTATGAATACTGCTAGCCCACAACCCAACAAGTCCCTAACAAGGGGCTTGTTCAGTAGAGCTCCAGCCACTCGTAGTGTGCAATGAGAACATATGTGTAAAATGTTACTCCAAAATAGCTCTGAACTTTACACGCAAAAGCTACATGAAGAGTTGAATTTTGGCAGCCTCTTCAAAAATCAAACCTGGTGCTAATCTAAAGCCTCACAGAGAAATTCTCCTGAATATATATCCTAAAAGGGGAAAAAAACCCCACATCTCTAGCCTCTTCTAGAAAGCCTTCAGCATCTACAGTCTAAGCTACTTAAAGAGAGATACAAGCACAAGAAGATATTCCCATGCCACAGAGCAGCTCTTTTGCTTTGGCTGCATCTTAAACACAACTGAAGGTCAACATTTTAAGATAACCATCACACAGCCTGCATCCATTAGCCTCTCATGGTGGCTCATCATCAGGCTGTCCCTACTGCAATGGCACCACTGGAATTTAAGCTACCATCACTACGGTGCCAAGCTAACACCTGCCTAAAACCAATGCATCCACTCTCACCTCCAAGTTACAGCTCCACACAGTTCTCTTTCATACTAAGCAGCCCACAAACTGCCTTCAGGCTGACCTCACACCTCCATCCCTAGGAGGTTTGTTTTAGCCTCCCCGGAGCCAGTAGTAGCTTTCTCCCTTCCTACCCTTGAACTGCACCTAAACCAAGAGGCTCTCAGCATAAAAGTGACTTCTCCATCTTCCTGAGTTGTGGCATTGCAGACCCATCACCACCAAACTCCTGGCACTTTCCCAGGTGTCCAACACTTCCAAGAAAGCAGGCCTGGCAAAGAGGGAGAGGGCTAGTAAGGATCCTTTATGCTGTTTCACTGCCTGTCTTCAATGCAAATCTTGCCCTTCTCTAACAACGGCAGAATCCCAGACTGGTTTGTGTTGGAAGGGACCTTAAAGTTCATCCAGTTCTAACCCCCTGCCATGGGCAGGGACATCTTTCATTAGAGCAGCTTGCTCCAAGCCCCAACCTGGCCTTGAACACTGCCAGGTTGAAGAACTTCTTCCTGAGATCTCATCTCAGTCTCCTCTCAGGCAGGTTAAAGCCATTCTCCCTTGTCCTGTCCTTGTTCAAAGCCCCTCTCCAGGTTTCCTGCAGTCCTTTTAGGCACTGGAGCTGCTCTAAGGTCTCCCCTTAAGGCGCCTTCTCTTCTCCAGGCTGAACAAGCCCAGCTCTCTCAGTCTTTAAGTTCTGCCATACAGTCCCAATTTTCTGGACTCCAGTATTCTGGCACTGCATCCAGTGACCAGGAAAGGAATGAACAATGTGATTCTTAGTCTTCAGTCCCCCTCAGCCTACTCCATTTCATAGCCATGGTGGCCTGATCCTCCCCAGCAACTCTAGGAATTATTTCCTAACGACTGTGGGGTATTAGCAACAGTGACAACAACAGCTTCCAAACTCAGTGCAGCTTTGAACCCTATTAATTGCTTGGCCTCTCCGAGGTCCTGCAGTGAATAGCAGCGAACAGTAATGAGGACAGCAGGCCTGATGAGCAGGAAAAAGACAAAAGAAGGGTATTTGCATGTAATTAGGAACAGACGAAGCTCAGACAACGTTATTCAATAGGGAGACATAGTCATCCATAGCAAGGCAGGAAAGCCTGACGCCTGAAATATAGAATTTGTGCCATATTTGGACAGGAGTTGGATATGTTCATGTCTTGGACTGATACAGAGACACTTTCTATTCCAACCACCACCTACGGAAGTCCAATTTTATAATAGGCAAGCCTAAGTAATTTGCAAAACAGCTGCAATATTTGCTGACATTTACTTGTAATGCTTTCCTGGGCCCTGGGGAAGTTCAGACAACTGGGATGAAGCTAACAGGTATGAGGAGACAAAAAAGCTCTTACAGAACACTTAGCCCATGCGAAATAAATGCAAACCCAAAAGAGGCAACGTTCAAGAAAAAAATCACAATTTATGCTAATACTACAGCTTTCTAATGAAATACTAGATTAGTAGCTGTTTTTATGAGCTGATGTGTCTGGTTGATAAGGACAGCTGTGTTCACACAATTGACTTTTGTAAGGTGTTTGATCTCCTCATAACATCAGACTCCAGTTACCAGAGTATGAACTCATTAATTATACTGGCTTGATTAAAAAACGCCGACTAAATCTTACAAGTTTTAAGACACAAATTTCTTATCTAGGTGCATTTCTAACAGAAATTTATTCCTAGCTCAAGGTTTAAACTTAAACAGGGGAAGTTCAGGTTGGATCTGAGGCAGAAGCTCTTCCCTGTGAGAGTGCTGAGGCACTGGCACAGGGTGCCCAGAGAAGCTGTGGCTGCCCCATCCCTGGCAGTGTTCAAGGCCAGGCTGGACACAGGGGCTTGGAGCAAGCTGCTCTAGTGGAAGGTGTCCCTGCCCGTGGTAGGGGTTGGAGCTGGGTGAGCTTTAAGGTTCCTTCCAACACAAACCTGTCTGGGATTCACTACCATTTTCAATGATCAGAGACAGCAGAATCCCCAGTAACAAATTCAATGGGAGGGGCAAAAAAATTAATCAAAGATTCCTAAAATAATCTGAAGTTTTCAGGACTGACTTGTTTCAGGGTATTAAACTTGAGAACAAACTGTATGTGATGCTTTCTACACTGGACTTTTATCCTGGACACCAATAACCTTAAACTGACTTTCAGCATGATACCAAAGCCTCAATGCACACTGGCTCCCTACCCATTGGCTAAGGAGGACTAATATGATCACAAGGTTCATAAATAGAGAAGAATCATCCAAGAGCAGGAAATTGGTACCATTCCTTTATCCAGTTTGATGGCAAGCCTGCATCCAGTTCCAGTTTCTATACCTCCAAAAGAGGTATAGAAAGGAAGAAAGGAAGGATTAGAAGATAGCTACAGAAGTGACTCTAGATCTCACAGGGAAGGCACTGACTGCAGCCAGCTTAGTTAACTGAAGCAAAGATTAAGGCAGTGGTTTAATCTCAGTGTAGGAGCAGGGAAGTGTCTGAGAAGGCAGGACTCTTATTTTGGCCAGTGAAAGCAGGCTGAGAGCCAACGGTTGCAAGTTAAAAATAGACAAAATAAAACTAGGGTAAGTAACCACCAAAACAATTTACTTAAGGATGTGGTGGGTTCTCCTTCATTTGAAATCTCTACAAGAAAAGCCACCAATCCTTTTTAAAAGACTGCTGTTTACTACAGCCTCCAAAGTTCAGCTACCGTTCTTTTCCTGCATGTTTAAGTCATTTCCCACAGCACAAGCACAGACTTGGACATCCAGAGAAATTTTTGGTCAAATGGACACACAACCCCATTCCTTTACCTCAGGGGTCATGCAGCCCCTAGACAGTAAGTAGCCTACATCCTAAACCCAGCTCAGCTGCCTAAGCACTGCTTCAGGTGTCTGCTTGTTATTCCTTTAAGCCAAATGCAAAAGAAGAGGGCTTGATGCCTGGAAAGGCAAGTGCTTCCCTGCTTCACCTTTCTACATTGGTGAACATGGGACATCTCCTACTCAAACTCTGCTCTCAGGCACCTTGTATCCTCCTGCTTTGGGAAAAGGACCCAAAAGTGGCAATCTGGAAGCACCCAAACCCAAAGCCTGCCCCAAGCTGCTGCTGGAGAGGGACCACAGTAACTACCTTCATGGAGGTGAAGTTCCGTGGCCGGTCAAACTGGAACTCCATTTCAACATAGCCTGTGCTGAAGCTCTCATTCTTCCAGCCCACGTAGTCATAGCCTGGCCACACGCGGTACTGGTGGCTCTGTGTGAAGTCATCCAGGCCCAGCACCCCGTCCGTGAGCTGGCCCAGGCCACCGTACAAGTGCCTGCCAAGAAAGAAGCAGCAGTTAGGCAGGACTTCAGCCAGGAGAGCTCAGATGTGAAAGAACGCAGGTCCTTCACCTGGTACCAGGAAAACACAGGTTTATTTACTCTAAATCCATCTTGGATAAAGCATTCCCTGTTCTTATGCAACATCTCCTTTAACTTGTTCAGGCTGGGCTGTTAAAGTCTTTCCCTGCTTAGGAAAGGCACAAATTTTGCACTGATCTCAAGCACTGACAGCAAAGCCAAGCTATGAGCAAAGTCTCTTGAGAGTGGAAACAGACTACAGAAAATGATACTGTACACTCTCCAAACAGAGATTTAATTGCAGCATTTCACCATGGAGCTGCATGGGAGGAACTGCTCCATCCCATCCTGGGGGAACCAGTGGGGAAAGTTTTGCAGGCAGGCACAGAAAAGCAGAAGAGAGCAGTGAGACCATGGGCAGCTCACCCAGGAGCAGACAGTTCTAACTGGGATCAGCTCTGGAATTGCTCCTTGTGCAGAAAGAGCATGTTATCAACTCAGACCCTTCACCCAGGACCGTGCATCCCTGCACTTCCTATCTGAGCGTACAGAGCTCACTATACAGTTTTCCAGCCCCAAGATGCCAGATGTGGCTTCCTCCTGACCCACCTGGGAGCGATTCCTGCCACATCCTACAGCAGGGAAAGCACAGACACTTTAGCTGTGCTAGCGCTGAACTTGCTCCCTGGACCTGTTTCAGAGTCAGCTGCCTCCAGGCAGTCTGTAACCAGGGCTGATGCTACTCACACTGCAGCTCTGCAAGCCCACTCCAGGTGAGCCTGCTGTCAGGAGGATCTGCACAGGTATGCATGCCTTTGAACTCCAAAACAGGATTTACAGCTGGAAGCGGCAACTCCTGCTTCCAGGCTGGTCAGACTTGCAGGCAAAGCAGTTTGGAAGAGTCCTTGCTTAGCACATTGGGGTTTATGCCTACATCTGTAGCTCCCTGGCACTCCCCAGCAGACAGGCCTCCTGGGTTAGTGTTGGGCAGCAAAGAGCAATACCTACATCTTCTTGCATATAAAACCCTATTTTTTTAAATATCCAATCCCTACTCATACCTAAAGCATCAGATATTAACATGTAAAGACATTGTCGCCCAATGCCTTGTTGCATCCTAGAAGGACAAGAAATGTACTTTCCACCCTGTTATTTTAATCTCCAGCAAGACAGAACACAGTTTAGTTTAGGAAAATCACCTCTAAGCATAAAAATCTTTCAGACAACAGTAAAAATATTCAGGGAGTTATTGACAACTGAACAGGAGATATAATAAAAGCACCTCAAGTCAGTGGATGGCACCAGGTCCCTGAAGGGACCCGATCACTTATTAAGCACATTCCTGCACACACAGGGATCTGCTGCCTCAAGAAGATACCCATGCCCTAGTCTGTCAGGTTTCAAGCTATTGAAGCACACTCAAATCTCTATTTATAGCAAGGAAAGTGGTTACACTGAATGTCTGAAAGCTCAGCCAGTTACTTAACATTTCAGATACAGACTCTTAATGAACTTTCCTTCCTTGAGAATCAACTACCGGGTAACCAAGAGACACCTCAGAATGTCAATAGTTGCCACCCTACCTAATGTCAGTGACATGAAAATTAACAGATCTTGCAACAGGCTCTCAAAATCCAGGCACTTTTTGATTCCAAATTGGAAAAGCATCATACCCCAGAGATCTTTACAGTGAGTGATCAGCCACCTTCCTCTCGCACCGCATTGGCAGTGGTACCTCTGCTGACCTGCAGCTTCTCCCAGGGAGTGATGCAGTTTTCCAAGTTGTTTCAAGTCCATCAGAGCTTTGTTTTCAAACCTCAACATCTCCTATCTGTTCAGAAGCTCACAGGTGTCAAGTGCAGGCCTAGAGCTCAGGTGCTGCACACTTTCTCAGGTGCCCAGTTTACCCTGCAGACCTCCTGCAACAGTTTAAGATGCAATCTGCTAGAGAGTGCATTTTGGATATCAAGCTGCAAAAGCAACAAAGGTAATGAAGAGGGGAAGGACCTTCACCTGCTCCAGGGACACTGGAACTGCAGTATCAACGACAGCTTAGTATTATCCCTGAACCAACAAAGAAATCAGTGCAATGAACATGGTCACAATTAGAGACCAAGAGCAATGAGGGCTTTAAGGCAACTGGACACATCAGGACTGTATCATCACACCATGTAAAGGTGGAAGCTATGAACAAAGATAGCCCTTAGCTGCACAAGGACACACTCTTTAAAGAGAAGCAACAACTTCCAATAACCAAGCCCATTATTTCTTTCTTTCCAGCCTTTGTGATCTGGGGGACATGAATCTGATGCATCCTGAGCCCAAGCCCTCCATTAAAAGAGCAAGTAACGACATGCCAAAGGCCTCGAATAATGAAGCCATGATGCTCTGGAGAACTAGTAGGCTAGCTTGCAGCTCTGGAGGTCTGAAAGAAGTGTTTGGGATGCAAAATACTAGTGACAGGGCAAGCAGGAAAGAAGAATTAACTTGCACAGTGACCGAGAGAGAACAGGACGACTTCTCCCACCTGCGCTCCTGGTAGCCATCATAGGTCGAGTCATTCAGATAAACGATGGGGGAGCCAGGAGCCGCTATTGTCCCTCCTTCAGGGATGCTATAGGATGCCAAACCATCTAAAAAAGAAGGCCATACACCTCAGAAATACAGCAGCAGCAGCCTTCCATCACCTCTGTCCATATGACCCTTTTACTTATGATGTGGACCAACAGAAGCAGTTCTGTGGGCCTGGGATTCCCTCTGCGTATGTGGGATACAGGTGAGTCCCAGTGAGCATTGTGCAAGGACTACTTTTCAGTGCCAGGCATGGAAATTGGTACTTACCATACCAGACACAGCCATAGAGCTCCACCCTCATACAGACAGTCATTGGCACCTTTGTCACAGGCATCACCCGGATAAAACGTGCAATGATGGGAGGCCGAAGATCTTTCAAGACCACGTCGTAAGTGTCAACGTTCCCTTGGATCACCTGAGAAAGAGAGATCCTTACCAGCAACTTCTCCCCATCATGCTGTTCACCTGTACACTGGTGCACTTGTACCCCATCATCTGAGCCTGAGGAGCTTCCCTGTGCAGTATCTGCAGAGGGTTACCTGCTGCTTCTCCCCTCCTACCTGGCACATGGCTTACAGGGTGATGGGTGCTGCCATTTCACCTCCTGACCACTGCAGAGGAGAAAGGTAGGTGGTAGATGAATGAACACGTAGACTACACATTGCAGAAAGCTCCAGTTACTAGTACATAAGCTTTCATCAAGAGAGCCTCCATGTATGTTCTAACACCAGGAAACCACGCACTTGCCCTCATCACTAGATACCTGGCGAACAGTCATGATGTCCCTTCTCTATAACCCAGCAATACTCCAGAGGTGCTGCTCTGCTTGGGAATGAAGGTGCAAGCAGCTGCACAGTGGATGTCTTGTGTTCAGCATGGCTACAGTCAGCTCATCCCGCTGAGGTGCAGTCTGACATGGCAGCAACTTTGACCCTCCCCTTCACCACAGTTCTGTGAACTGTTTGGATAGTCAGTGTGTGGAAAAAGCTGATGCTGTCAAAGCCCCAGCAGTGCACTAAAGGGATTTGTTTTAGAGAATTTGGACCTACGGAAACAAAATAAGAACACTTTTGAGATCAGAAGTGTGAATTACAAGTGCGAGAGCTCCTGTTCAAAGACACTATTGGTGTGGAGGATGAAAGAGAGGCTGAGGTTACAAGACCACACAGATTGCAGTTGTTGATGTACAGGCAATTCAAAGGATGGAGGCCAACAAGGGAGCAGAAAGGTGGCTTCCCCTTCATGGCAGCAGGGGAGAGCTCCAGAGAGTGTGGCTGGAGAGTCTGGTGAGAAGTGAAAGACCTCCCTGTATCACAAAAATTAGTCACTCAGAAGACTACACTGCTCTGAGGAAGAGGCAGCCACATCTGGTGGTCCACTGGGCTGCATCAGGATAGCTGTGAGCTTCCTGCAGCTGTCTGGACAGCTCTGAAAAGGTGCACAGTCCCAGGAGGTGAGCAGAGGAAACAGAAGGAAAGCTGAGCAGTAAGCTTGCTTCCTCATCCTTGCAGCTCCTCAACAGGCCTTTCATCTGCAGCCTGTGAACATCTTCCTAAGAGAAACACTCACAACTTCTTGCCATGAAGTTGGGACACATAAGTAATTCTTGTCTTCAGGAACCAAGTGTCAGTGATTAACCCTTTGCTGGATAGGCCAAGACTGGAGACCTGGGAGCCATCCAGGCTGGCTCCACGAGACCTTCCTGATAGGAGATAAAACCCAAGAGGACACAGCATATGGAAGAATAGCTCACATCATCACAGAAGTCAGACAGATCCTCTGGGGTTGATCATTTGTCAGGGAATGAATCTCGGAGGTGGCAAATGTCCCTACCCATGGCACGGGGATTGGAACTGGATAGTTTAAAGGTCCCTTCCAACCCAAACCACTCTATGATTCTGTATGTCAAGCCAGAAAGTTCTAGGTGGACACAGGGCTCGACAGAGAAAGAAGAAAGCCTTCCCCCTCAGAAACAAGTACCTTTGCACCAGCTCCATAGTGGAAAAGCTGACATTTTTGCCTGTCCTGTTCAGACATCTTCTGAGCGAAGCAAAACAGAAAGTACCCCTTGTGCGGCACTTCCACAAGGTGGAGTTGCTGCTATTGAGCACAGGTTTCTCAGAGCCCAAAACCCCAAAGTCAATCAGCTGTGGGTGGAACAACAGTTTCCAACTCAGCATCAGTTTCCAGTCCCAGCCACTTTTGATGCCAGTGTTCCCAACATCACGAATGAAGCAGTGCTGCCCTCAAACAACTGCTGATGGTTGCTAAGAGAAGTTGATGAGGGGCCAGGACTTACTGCTGCACCATGCAGCATTAGTGCCAATGGAGAGGTCCATCCTTAACTGGTGTCAGAGATAAGGGAACAACAAACTACCTTTTTGCTTTTACTGAGCAAATTAAAGCTGGAGATGATGCTCCTGGTGAGGAGCAGCATATGGCACATGTTGAAAGCTAGCAGCACAGGGAAGGGATGGGTTTAGTTTGTTTGGCTGAAACCATTTGTGTGACCTTCTTGAACAGAGACATGCCAAGTGAGGTTCATAAGAGTCACACACTGAAATAGCAGTGATTTGGCATCAACTGGAAGAGGTCTTCCTAATGCATACAGGTAAGTAGATTTGGATCTTGCACCTCCATCTGCATCTCATTCCAAGGTCTGGATGATTTTACAGGACATTTGACCAGCGAGCAGTGCCGCTGGAATATGGATTCCCTACTGGAATATGCCCCTTACTGGTGACACATTTTGAAAAACATGTCTCATGGAAAGTAACTTTCCAGAGGAGCTGAAATGACAGGAATTGCACCCACTGTGTATGTCCATAACAGCATGAGCAGAGCAGCAGAAACATCTTCCCTAAGGATACCAAGACGGAAAGCTTTTTGGTCTCATGCAATGGGGAACAGGTACAAACACAAAGAATATACGTGGACTTCCACATATATAAAACAGAATAGAAGATGGCTCAAACTTATAATTAACATCATACACAGCTGAATACGTGTTCATTACCTTATCTTGGCCTAAGAGGGAAATCTTGCAAAAACCAACCCATACTAAATGGTAACATCTGACACTAACACAGTCCTGAGTGTCCCAGAACCCTGCTCTGCACAGGACCAGGGTGGGAGACAAGGAGCTGCTTGTGGACAGTGTAGCCTATTGAATTCTGGTATAACTCAAAATGCAGACTTCACCAAAGGAAATGCCAATGAAGAACAATTAACCCCATGGAGTTTAAACTTCCCCTCCCATCCTGCAAACACACCAAAATATGAGGGATGAGCAAGATAATGGTAATGGTCAAATGTCTGGCCAAAGGTCTGAGTGAACAAATAATTCATTAACAAGCTAGAAGCTATTACCTAATACTGAATATAGACCCCACTGTGACTTGTAAAGCACCCCCAGTGAAAGAAAACATCATTCAGAACCCTTCCAGTCTGGCTTATGTCGTCAGACTCAGGTCTGGAGACAGCAGGAGACACCTTTGGTGAGCTGGGAAGCCTCTTTGAGTGTGTGCTCAGCACATTTCCTACCTTCTAAACTCCTTCTTCCTCATTGCTCCTTACACTGAGCTCTGATATCAAACATCCAGAAACTCATCTCCGTCCCCTGCCATCCTCTCCCTTTTTTTAACTACAAAGCAGGCATACGCTTTGCAGCTTCCAATTGAGGAGCAAGCGTCTGGCTGGCAGAGGCGCATTCATGTTTTAATATGGACAGAAAGAGTGAAGAGTCACAGCTTTCACTCACAGCAATGATTGGGAATTGGGGAATCAGGTCAGGGGAGGAACAGTCCAACATCACAGCAAACACAGGACTAAGGCAGAGGATGCCTTACAGAAAGAGGAAGAGACAAGACACAGTATGATGCACAAGGCAGTCCATAGAGGATGTGACACAAACCAGTTGCTCCACACTCACCTTCAGTCCCTGACGGTCCTTCCAGGAGACCCAGCGCTCACCATTGCGGCTGTAGTCGATGCGGTAAGCACGGGCAAACTCCTTGCCTGTGGCATGGGCATGCCTTCCCTGAGTGCCAACCAAGGTGATGAAAAACAGCTTGTGCAGGTCGATTTGGAGGAACTGGACATCTTCTGGTTGCAGCAAGCCAGCTGGGCACCAGGCTCCATCGCCCTCTTCCCTTTGTAACCTGAAGGGAAAAGCACACGCATGAGAAGCGCCACTTCAAGGAAGTTAGGAAAACACCTTGAAGCTTAGGGAATTGGGAGAAACTAAATCAGCAAGAGACACCTGACAGCTGGCTATGAAATACCTCTCTCCCCTTCAAGGTGATGGTCAGCTGAGAGTCCTGTAGCCAGTTTTGCCCTGTTCAGAACAACCACTTAAGTTTCAGACATCTTTCATTACCTATCAGAAGGCACTTCTTCCCCAGACACATACTTTCATGTTGATCAGAAACAACTGTGCTACTCTGTAGGTAACTGCATACATTACATACATATTCTGTAGGTAACTGCAAAAATACCTACATTGCATTGTAGGTAACTGCATTGCTTTTTAGCACCTCACTGGTAACATGCGTACTTGCTTCACCTAAACCCCACACAGAAAGGCCTGAACCTCTGCCTGACCATCTTCTAGAGCTCAAACACACACAGAGAGGAGCTATCTTCAGAATACAGAATAAGGAAGGGACCTCAAAGCTCCTCCAGCTCCAGCCCCTGCAACAGGCAGGGACACCTTCCACTAGAGCAGCTTGCTCCCAGCCCCTGTGCCCAACCTGGCCTTGAACACTGCCACGGATGGGGCAGCCACAGCTTCTCTGGGCACCCTGTGCCAGTGCCTCACCATCCTCATCAGAAAGCGTTTTCTCCTTACACCCAGTGTAAACCTGCTGTCTTTCAGTTTAAATCATTGCCCCTTGTGAAGTTACCTAGGAGCTTGGGTTGCAGGACCCTGCACGCTCTCTGCACCTGGGCTGTACGGCAGACAGCTTGTACCTGGAGCTCTCCTGTCCCTGTTTCCCCAGGGATACTTGCCATGGTGGATGTCTTCAACAGCAAAGTGCCAAATATTTTGCTATTTCTGTAGGACGACTCACCAAAACAGACAAAGAACTCATGACCGGATAGAAGTGTTGCGAACAGATGTCCTTACTGTGTGGCTACACACAGAACACTTTATCAGATGTATTCCAAGCAGCCAGCACTGCCTGATCAGGTCAGTGGGACATTTAGAAAGAAAAGTTCTGCGCATACACAAATTATTCTGGGTCCTCTCAACCTATCTTCCATGTTTCTATCAGAGCTGCTTGTGTAGAACACTGCTGGGGACACAGTGTGAAGATCTCTGCTTCCAAGTTGAACACTGTGGCACCAGCTCAAAGATTAAGACTTTTATCCTTGGTGATGGCCACTGCCAACAGCAGAACCTCTGAAGGAGCCGTGCTGCCTTCCCTGGGTGTCTGCAGGCTCCCTGTGCAAGCCACAAGGTGGTGGGAGTTCTAAACGTGAGAAATGTATCCAGACACAATAAGACCCTGTGGGCTTTCTAGCAAAAAGCATTTCCCAGCAAACAGGAAGGCCTTGAAGTGTCCTCATCTTTTGGACAGTTATCTAATGGATGGGATCAGTGAGTGCCAAGTGCATCAAGGAATGCAGTACCCAGAAGAGACACTGAAGGTCAAGGCACAGGTTAGAGAAGATTCTTGTCTCAGCTGCTCATGCTAGACTTTCTTACAGTGAAATGGCAAGTAAATGAAGTTGCAAGGAAGGGTGACTGTGAAGTGACAGGGACAGACATCTGCATAGGACAACCATGACCTCTAACAAAATGAGGTCAGCTAGAGGATGCCTTCATATATTCACCCTGTGGACATCCAGCTGCCCTGGCAAAGAGATGATGATAACAGATGGTAAGTGATGCCTGAAGCATTTGCAAACTGCAGATAAGTCATCCCTTGGAGAACAAAGTAAATCTCCCAGCTTTCAGATTCACAGGCATGTTCAAACTCCACTGAAACACACAACATTGGGTATCTTTGCTCTACCACAGACTAACTGAAAAAATAATCAAGCAGTAGGAGAATTTTATGATTTTGGACTGCTCAAATTCACCATAAAAATGAAAGTATCATAAACTATCCTGAAATTAACCTGCATTCAGCTCTGGGGCAACAATACAAGAGGGACATGGAACTGTCGGAACGAGTCCAGAGGAGGCCATGGAGATGCTGCAAGGGCTGGAGCAGCTCTGCTCTGGAGCCAGGCTGAGAGAGCTGGGC
>WYDI02004057.1:0-22427 GCA_009867235.2 Psittacus erithacus | reverse complement strand
GGATCACCTCCTTCGACCTGCTGGTCACGCTCCTTTTGATGCAGCCCAGGATATAGTTGGCTTTCTGGGCTGTGAGCGCACACTGAAGCCGGCTCATGTTCATTTTCTCATCAACCAATACCCCCAAGTCCTCTCTGCAGGGCTGCTCTGAGTCTCTTTGCCCAACTTGTAGCTGTGCCTGGGATTGCCCAGACCCAGCTGTAGGACCTTGCACTTGGCATGGTTGAACTTCATGAAGCTGGCATTGGCCCACCTCACAAGTGTATCGAAATCCCTCTGGATGGCATACCTTCCCTCCAGCATGTCAACCGAACCACGCATCTTGGTGTCATTAGCAAACTTGCTGAGGGTGCATTCAATCCCACTGTCCATGCTGCTGACAAGGATGTTGAACAGGATCGGTCCCAACATCAACCCATGGGATGCTGCCTGTTACCCATCTCCAGCTGGACACTGAGCCATTGACCTCAACTGTCTGCATGCGGCCATCCATCCAGTTCTTTTTTTCACCAAGTGGTCTGTCCATCAAAATCCTTCAAGAACCTACTTTTCTTGGCTCCAAAATGCTGATATAAACCACCTTATTTAAGTGAGCTTGCAAAAGCCCTTCAGCTAACATGACTTTTCCCATGTCTATAAACATCAGTTTATGTGTATGACTTAACAAAGTTGATAATTGTGAAGATTTACTATATGTATTTTTTCTATGCTTCAGCTGCTTCTTGATCTTTTCTTCAAAACGCAGCCTTTAGATCTGATAATACCATCAGGGAAAAAAAATCATAAAAATGACTCTGAAAAATATTGTTCTATTATACAGTGATGTGAAAACATTTATCCTAACTGTTAACTTCAGTAATGTGGTAGAATGTATATAAATTATACTTAAAGTAGTGAACTTTAAAAGGCAAGGTGTCTGGAGGGTGGAAATACATTGCTTTTGAGGTTGAATCTTCAGTCTTTCTTTAGAAGTTGTATTTTCTTATACATGTAATGATTTACCTCTGAATTGTGCTGCAAGTAAAGTATTAGGTAATGCTCCTCCTAAAAACAGCTTTACTGTAGAAACACATACTTGTATGTGTTCAAAAAGGTGTGACTTTGGCTTTACTTTTTGTCAAGTATCAGAATCACAGTAGGACAGATTAGGGATCTGCTGAGTTGTCTCATATCTGAATACCTATCTCTAAAGAAAGCAAAGCACTGATCATTACGCATCTATGTTAATTACAGTGTGATTAATTTACTTGTCAATTGGGTGTGAGATTTGTCATGCTCCCTGGTAGTCTCATAACTCTGTTAGTGCCAGATGTCTATCCTGCTGTCTGGAAGAATTCCTTTTACTGGTGCTTAAAGTATCTGGTGCATCCACAACCACATTTCATGGATCTACCAAGTGCAGCAATTGAATCCAGCTGTTTGCATTCTCTGTCTTACTATCATTTGCCAGCCACTCACCAGGAGATCCGGGCAGGAAACAATTTTCCCATCCCATTAAGATTCTCAGAGATAAAAGAGCTTTTTAAATCTGTCCCTGAGAAGGGGAAAAATCCCCAAGATTCACCCCCAAAATAGCTTGTTCTTATGACACCCACTTCAGCTAAAGAGATTTGGATTCAGAACTCCAAGATGAATATCTTCATTAAATGCTTGTCTTTTTTGAATAAATCTTTTGGAATGAAATTTCTGATGAAAAGCATTTATTGTGCCAAATTCCTGACTATTTCTATGCATCAGAGCCACTATTTTCACAAATATGACCTGCCCTTGTTGCAAAGGGTAATTTTTTTTTTTCCATTTGAGGGACTGCCAAGGCTTTGGGAAAAGCGGACATTACACACTAATTTCCCTGTCACGACCCCACATCATCCATGCTTCATATAATATCATTTGATACATCTACTGACTGTATGGATTGAATTTGCTGCCCCTTTTTTAATTTGTAGTCATTGTCCATGACACAAATCCAATGAGGGTAGTAGGTACGTCTCTTCCCACAGTGCTTTTTTTGCAAAAGAAGAAGACGTGCATCCATATCTAGCTCATTTTATTACACACCTACATGTCAAATTTGGCTCTAATTTTAGTGCTTCATTATATTATTCAGAGTATTACACTACATTATACACTAGTTTTATATTGTATTTGAAAAGTACATTATTCTAGGCACTGTGCAAACACAGTGCATGACTGTTTTCTACAGCCTAATAGTGAGGATCTAAGGATTTACAGTCCTACTGTATATAGCACAAATCCTTGCTGCAGTGTGTAACTTAAAAGATATACTTACTGGAAATTTTGACCTGACACACGCTGTATGGCCCTGGTGGTGGTGTCTCTTAAGGAAGAAGGGAAAAGGCAAGAAAGGGAAAAAGCAGCCTAACTAATTTTATTTTTTTTCCTCACCAAAGTTGGGTATATGTTGGGGGTTGAAGGCTACATAAGCCTAGAGCTAATTGGTGTAGGAATAAGAAATAGCAGTGTGCTTGTACACCAGGTAACTGTGAGCTCTGCAGATTTTCACAGTGCAGATCAGCAACTGGTTGAACTGCTAGGACTGCTGCAATCAACTATCCAATGCTCCTTCAGGATATCCATGTGTGCAGGAGTAGCTTTGGTGAATGCTATATATGCCTGCTTTGGTATAGAATATGATGCTGGCATCTCTGCGTGCAATAGTAAGGCTTCCAGCTCTTTTTCCCATAGATGAGATTTTATCTATTGTTTTTCAGGCACGTGCCTGAAGTGTGTATCCATCCATTCCTCCTAGACTTTTCTCTGTAGTACTACAAAAGGTGCATGATATTTGCCAAGAAGCAGCCAGTACAGGGCCAGTGTATATGGAGAAACTATACTACCAGCTGTACTGGCTCTTGGGCATTTCGTGTATTGCAAAAGATTGTGCAATACTGATTTACTCTCAGTGCAGCTCATGGGTGTCCAACACATCACCTCTGTCTCCTGGAGACAGTACGATTTGTTGATTATGATTTGAATGTCTTATGATATTGTAAGTGAATCTTTTAAAAATGAAATCCTGTATGGCCAAAATGACTAGATTATGTCTACATACTATAAATCTTTTTTCTGATTTACAGTTATTTTTACTCATTCTGTGAAAAGATCAGCGCTGAAAGGAATACAGCAATGAGCAGCTTTTTTGATACGCTCCTTGACTAGTTATGTATAAATAATTCTGAAAGATACTATTAACTTCCCTGGCGGAACAATAAAAATACTAAATAATTCTAAAGACTGAAAACAGCTCTACCCATCAATTTATTTCTTATAATACCAATACTAGAGCTGGCAGCTTCATGGTAATTTTCTTTAAATAATTCAAAAACAAAAATAGAAGTACCTAGGTATAACTGTAAGCTATAGACATCGTAGGGTAATCTTCTCTCATATATATCTTTCCTTTATAGACATAAAGGCTTTTTATGATAGTCCTCCACAGCAAAGCTGTGAATCTCATATGGCTTAATAGCTTTTCCCTAACAATGCTTATCTTTTAAGGGAACAATATCTCCATTAGAAAGATAGGTAAGGAAAGAAGAGTGAGCTCAGGATTATCCAAGGTTACAGTGGAAGTGCACAATAGCCATGGAGGTGGAGTGCAAACTTCAAAATGGTGTATTAATACCTAGTCTCTCTCTCCATAATTCCCTTTCCATTGCCACACCCTGCTTATTTATAGGGAGCACCATCACATATTGTGTGGCATAATTTTGTCTTAATGGCAAGATGCCTATAATTATTTCTCTTCTTCCAGTTCTCTTTGAAAATATGTCCATCAGTACCCAATTCTTGTTGGTGCAGTCGTTATTCAAATGATAGAAACATGCAGGAAAAAAGGTTTGCATGTATGAAAGGATCCCCATGATAGAAAGTGACCTCCAACTGTCAGGCGTATCGGGCTGGCTCACTGCGTGATCCAGCATAAGCAGGGCTGACTTTCAGCCTCTGCCCACAATGCCTGGTGTGTGGGGTCATCCTCTGGCTTCCCTGCCCCCTGATCCCAGGCCATTGAGATGACCTCATCCCTCTGAGAGCGTGACCCCTGCCAGCCTCACTGGAATGGGCTCAGCAGATTCCCAGCCGGAGTGCAAGGATCAGAGCACAGCTTTCAGCAACAGAAATGGTAATAGGAGAAAACATTTGTCTTTGGAGGCACAGCTATCTCCAGGGAGTATATTCGCCTCCACTGTTATTTAAATAGGCTGCATATTCAAGACTTCATCTGTTTTAAAAGCTCTGTGAGATCTTGGAGGAGAGAAAATTGAAAGATGCTATCTCTGGCAATTAAAGAAAAATAAAGGGACACTTATTCTGTGATTGTGATTGTGTGTAATTTCAGTGATGTGTATGCACATATATGTGCATGATAAGATCATGTGTGAAGAGAAGAAGATGCATGTTGTAGTTCAGCAGCAGAAAAAAAAAAGGGATGGTCAAAATTATTTGATAGTCTGTGGAATTAGAAAGTTTTTTGTATGATTAATTTAGATTAATTCAAGTAACCTTGTTGAATTCAGGGGAACTGTTTGTATGAATAAGAGATGCCACATCTTGTCCTTGAGTTAGTCTCACCATGTGGCTACTGTGTGGGTTGGAATGACACACAACTACAGATTTTGCTATTTTATATATAAATTTCTTCAAGCACTTCCAGTATTGTTTGCATTACCTCATTGTATGGAAAACAGGTCAATTAGCTGCATTATGGAAAATTGGACATTTGCATATTACAATACCTAGAATGCTGTTTCTTCTTACTGTTATGATTGAAACTGAATTCCACTCAGAGGAGATTTACAATCTGGGGATTAGATTAGTTTGTCCTCCACATCCTTGAATAAGAGAGGGTGTGGAAGAAGGACCAGAAAACCTTGAAATCTGGTGAAGTGTCTGATGAAGGCTTGTATCCAGCAGGTTACTTCTTTGAGTTATTGTGACCAAGAACAGCTCTGTGTAACTTTTCCCATCTCTCTACATGTCAGTGGAGATTGAAGACCTAGAAGAATCGCTTAGTTCAAGATGAAAAAAAGAAATGCAACACCTTAGAAGAGAGGTAGGGAAATGGCAAATGAGATGAGGAAAAAGTTTATAACCTCATACTTCATATCAGGGACTAGTGCAACTAGCTAGGTTTATGTATTTATCTTATTCTTAATTTTAATAAAATTGTAGGTTATACCCAGCCTTGAAGAAGAATGCTTTCTTAATTTAACAGAGCAGTGTCAGAATAAATGGATGGAGATAGTATGCAAAATTGTTTTACATGCTACATGTGAAATATGAAGTTCCCTGGCTGCTGCTGGAAATTGCTTTTTAAAAGCTTATTCTTCTCAAGAATTTTGCTATTTATTTTTTATGTTCTTTAAAGCTACACTTTTGTTGTGATGATTCTCATAATGTATTAGCTCATGTGTAAATAAACGTGTGTAAAACTATGAAATAATGAGGGTTTCTTATGTCTTTCAGCTTCTATTACTTTTTGTTTATTACTCGTAGAATAGCAGGACGGTTGAGGTTGAAAGGGATATCTGGAGGTTGCCTGGTCCAACCCCTCCTGCTCAAGCAGGGTTACCTGAGACATATTTTTAGCATCTCAAAAGATGGCGACTCCACCACCTCTCTAGGCAACCTGCACCAGTGCCCAGTTACCCTTACAGTGAAAAAGTATTTATGGTCAGAGGGAATCTCCTGTGTTCCAGTTTATGGCCATTGCTTCTGGTCCTGTTCCTGGGCACCACTGAAGTGAGCCCAGTCCCATCTTCTTTGCAACCTCCCTTTAATTATTTATATACCTTAATAAGATCTCCCTGAGCCTTCTCTTTTCCAGATTGAACAGTCTCCGTTCTCTCAGCCTTACTTTATAGGAGAGATCCTCCAGTCCCTTCATCATTGTTGTGCCCCTTCACTGGGCTTTCTCTTGTATGTGCCTGTCTCTCTTGCGCTGGGAAGCCCAGAACTGGACCTAGTGCTCCAGCAGTGGACTCGCCAGTGGTGACTAGAGGGGAACAATCATTCTGTTGTTATCAGGGTTTGTTCAAGTTTGCCTGAAAACTCACAGTGGTCCTGGCTGTCGAGGGTCTGCCTGGGTGTCCCAGCTGAATTTACAGTGCTCTGCTGCCACTGTCAAACAGGCCAACTGTTTGACAGGCACACTGACAGGCTGAGGTCATGAAAAGTGATTCAAAGCCACCTGATATTATTAGCTGCTTTTATTAAGCTTTCTCTTCACATGCCAGCCCTGGGCCAGATCCCGATCTAGTACAGGCTGATCACTTGTGAAAATATACTGGTGATCCAGGGAAGACCCAGGACTGGCCCTTAAGCCACCCAGACATGGTTCAACATAGCGTGGAAGTCAGTAGATATCATCCTTCTGGCTTCAGGAGGAGGTGGAACAGACCCTCAATGCCCTCAGAAAACCCAACGATTGTTGGCTTGTCAAAACTCAAATCAAACATGAAGTTTAATTGCAGATAAATTGGACATTTATATGAAAATTAAAGCTGTCCTTTTTGTTTTTCATAAAAGTTGTAAATATTTAAACTCTGTAAAAAGCTGGCACTTAGGACAAATGGGGTTTCTTACCATCTGATCAGGGTTGATTTTGTATTCCTCTTTTCACTAATCGAAGATGCCTTGGTGAACTGTGTATATGTCAAGCTGCATTTTATTGTAAAGATTAATTGCTACAAAGAACGATCTATCTGCTAGAATTTTTGTTCACATTAATAAACTCTCTTGGTAGTTATATAAACATTTACTGTACTCCATTAATGAAAAGTGTCCTAGTGCAGGTGTTGAGTGTACCACGATAAAATTTTAGCAGTCAAGAGTTTGTTTATTGTACTCAGTCATGTATTCTGTTGTACTTCCAGGTATTGAGACTGAAATGGAATAACTGAAAAATCAAGATTACAGCCTCTTAAACTGGGAAATAAGTTAAGCATTTTTAGCTACTGTGCCTTTCTTCAGTTGCAATGCAACGCATGATTAATTTAGAGGAAATAATATTATTTCTGCAAGCAGACTATCCATGATTTTTTTTCCTTTTGCATAATAAATACTGTTGTCGTAAAAACAATGGAAACCAAGAATTCTTGACAACTTATTTTAGGTCCAGTAAGCTTGAATGTAAACTGAACTGCCCAGAGAGAGTTGGTGAAAGAGTTTACTTGCTGTGATTGTAATAAAGGAAATTTAAAAACCACAATCTGTTTCAAGTCAAAAACGAACAACTGAATATTGTCTTGAACATTCCCCTCACACCCCCCCTCCTGTTCTTGGCATACTTATGCTTCTTAAGCAACTGTCATAACTAGACTTAGGGTACAGATGTTATTTCTTTTAGATAAGTTAAGCTGTGTTGTTTCTGAACCTTTCAGTCCATTAATTTAGAATTTGTAATTTTAGGATTTTTGCTTTGCAGTTTAAGAAAACAAAACATAAAAGCTAGGAATAAGTCATAAGTAGGGATCACATCATATAAGCTATTTATTTCTGGTGTTACACTTCATTTGGTAAACTTTACATGCCCAAGGGGTCTGATATAATGTTAAATGCATTTGGTTATTTTATGCGATGTATCTTCATTATTTTTCTCTGTCTAGTACTTATTCCAGAAAGATGGCTCCTCTCTGACTGGCATGGCTTTTTAGCTATTAATATTACAAAAGCATAACAAATTTTTTTTTTAAAAGAATTTCTGGTGAGAGGTGTGAACGTTTGTGGCTGGCATTAAGTTTTCATTTGAAAACGAAGATTAATGCTGCTATTATTATATTATCATTGCAATAATATTTTCTGCATAAGAAGAATATGGATTTCTGTCCTAGTTTCCAGATGCTTTGCATATGTGATAAAGGGGTGGGTTTTTTTAACTTTCTTATGGTGATATGCTGGCTAGTCTGTCTACCAAGTGACTTTGAAGAGTCCATACTCATGACGGCGCTCACAGTTTTACACTGTATAACCATAAGAGGGAGCCTCTCCTCTTTCAAAGTTACCCGTGAAGGTGCAAATATGGGCCTTTGGAAGCCGCCTCCTACTAGTTTTGAAGTGTAAACGCTTCTCTTTTTCTCCTGTGAGGCTGATCCACTGCAATCTCACAGGTAGATTTACATGGGAGTCAAGCCTGCTAGTTCCAGAAACACCTGTGCAGAAACTATCAAACCTTGCTCCCAGTGGTTTGGAAGAGTGTGATCATCCTTTAACACGAATGGGATTTAGTCTTTGTTAGAAAATAGGTGGTGCAGCATCATTGCAGCTGGTGCAAGAAAAAGTGTTTACTGGAGGCTGCATAGGTTGTACTCTAGCCTTTTGCATGGCATCTCTGTCTTCATTACAGACATTTGTTATTGTACAAGTAAATATTTTGGTTGTCATCCATTCATTGCAATCAAGTTAGGTTTGACCTCAGCACAAAGTTTACACAGTTCAAAATAAAATTTGTGGTTTAAAACCCAAAAAATAAATGCAGGAGGGGAAATACATCATTATCATTAGAGAGGAAAATCCATGGTTAGAGTAGTTTTTGCAAAAGAACAGCATGAAATGACTATTATTAGAGCTGAATACCCAGATAAAATTTTGGGTGCTTTAACTTTTTTAATCTATAGAAATAAAATCTGAAAGAAGCTACCCTTAAAGTCTTTATGTGTTCAGAAATTATTTCCCAGGTTACTTGTGTTTGGTGGTACTGCTTGAGTCTCCCTTTGGTTGTAAGCAGAGGTTTCTCTGATGTTTGACCATCAGGCTTGCTATTCTCTTCTTCATCTTAAAAGTTTGAGCTGTGGCACCACAGCTGGAATGGCCTCTAAATTGAGAGGTGGTGCTTGCTGCTGAGATGCCATAGAGACACATAATGCTTGCAGTGCCTGCAGTGAGAGCTCACAGTAGGCACAGCCAAGAAAGTGGGGTCTCACTTAGGCTGACCTAATTCTCCATCCTTGCAAAGCTGCTTTTCCAAGTTTCTCCCCTTGTTACTCCAGATCTAGGCCATATTATTGCTTTCTGAATTCTCTGCCCACTCAACATATATTCTGAAATCTGTCCTGGGTAGCAACAGGTTTATCTTCTATTGCTGTACACAGATCTCACATTTACTCAAAGCAGGAGCAGTGCATGGTATTAACTTAGGTATTTCTCGCACTTAATGTTCTACTTCTTTTCTTGTGTGCACTATTGGATAATGTCCAGATAAATATGTGATTTTACTCTTGTCATGTGAATGTGATGATAACTCCTAGGAGGAATCTTTAATGATGGGGCAAATCTACAATAGTGCTTATGTTACAGCTCAGTACTACAAATTCTTGTTCATATAACTAGATTTCTTGTATGGAGTCTGATCAGCTGTAAAACATTGATGATGCTTGTGTTTGCAATCGCTTGCAGGGCGTTTTTCTGTAAGCTATTTATACCATATGTCAATATGCCACTATATTCCTTACTTCTCTTTCCTCTTCCCAAATACACCCATGTTAACTACATTATTTTGCTTTGTTTGGAAAAATGGGCAAGAACACCACTATGTAAATCATTGTGTATTTGTTTTCACTGTAGTAATAGCCAAAGTTGGAATTCTGACTGTGCTGCAAACCTCTGAACTACAGGGAAAATACATGTGTCTCCCCTGAGCAACTTAACAGCCTGAGGCTTCAAGCCTAGGAATTTTTTGTACAGATGTTTGTCTTTAAATACTGAAGAGGTTACAAAAATCTGGATGGTTGGGCTTTCAAAGACCTTTCAGTCTTCTCACTGCTCATGTCTCTGTGCTCCTTTCACTGTCAGAGGCACAACTGTGACAATATCTGATTGTTAAAACAATTTCAGGGAATGTTCATACCATGGGTGTGTCCTGATCCCAGGCTGCCAGCTCATCCTCACGCTGGTGCAGACAGCTGTGCAGGATGGGCTGGATTTTTCCAGACTGCACAACAGCAGTACCCCACTGTCCAGTATGAGTGTTGGCTCATCTCTGACAGGGTGCTATGTGTGTCAAAGCCTCTGAAGAACTCAGAATGTGTTTTCAGCTCAATTTATAGAGAGCAACATCCTTCTTGCTTCTTGCATCTTATGGATAAAGGAGAAATGGAGATTTAACCTTTTACAAGGCACAGGCTGTTTTTCTCATTTGCTATTTTAATTTTGCTCTTCTCTCAAACGTCAGGAAGACTGACGCACTTATAGCAGGCTGGATGTAATGCACAACCGTTGGCTGACGTGTTTTGAAGTTCCAAGCCAGATAGCCTCAGTTTCACACATACACTTCTAATGTAAACTCAGCTGCACTTCTGAGTCCTTGCTTTCATCCAACTCAGAAAAAAAAGCAAAGAGTTGAGTGGGTTTAGGCTGAGTCCATGGAGATCAAACCCAAAGGAAATGCTGTTAGAAAATCCTTGTCAAAGTGAAACACTGACTTGAGTAACATTCTTGCTAGTGTGACTCTCTGTAAATATCTGAGGTTTCTATTTCTTTTCCTTTTACCCAACTATGTTTTTCCACTGTGTACTTCCCTCGCTGCTGATTAGTCATTCTTCCTTCTTGCCAGGTCACTCCTCTTCTAGTTTGCAGAATTGCCACCACATCGGTTTCTCAGAAGATAGATTCTGTGAAGTAACTAAAGAGCATTCCTTAAATCTAATGTCTATGTTATAGACCATTATAAAGCCTTACCTTTGAATGGTAAAGTTTTAGTATTAATTGACTGTGTTAAAGAATCTGTTAAAAGATGTGCTTTCTAGAGCAGCTTGATCAAAAGCTTTGAAGTCAGATCAGGTATGTGCCCCTAAAATGCGCATTTCTGTCTGCTTATAAAGATATGTTGCTCCATTTTCTACACGGCCTTTAAGAATTACTGGGAGTTTCTTTCTAGAAAAAGGTAAGAAATAAAAAAAAAAAACAAAAACAAAAAAACCCGCTCTTCAATCCACTGCAGTTCTTCGATTTAATCAGTCACACCAGTGAGTCTCAAAGAGCTTAGTAACCTTTAAAGTTTAGGTTTGCTGGAGTCTTTTCCACTACAATTGCCTGCACTCTGCTTGCAGGAAAGATTATTTGAAATGCACTTATGATTGCTATTAAAAATGCATTGCTATTATCCAAATGACCTTGCCTTATGCTTTTTGTTAATCCAAAAAACACAGAAAAGAGTAAGTGCTATGTAAAAAGAGGTGATTTTGACAGATGATACAGATAAAAGAGGACATAACTGTGAGCAAGTACAGAAAAAACTATAGAGCAGAGTGTGTAAACCTGCTGATGTTTCATAAAGCTCAACTTTCTTCTGGCATTTGTCATCAGTTAGTCTGAAAGTTACATTCTGCCACAAGAACGACGAAAATGAGCTTTTCCAATATTTTAGAGCCTGTTGGTTTTGATATTATGTCTTATTGCGAGATATTTTTTTTTTTGCACCCATGCAAGCTCTTTTTAACAGGCTTCCAAGTACAAGGGTGGCCACACTTTTTGTGCTTCATTCTGTCTTTTGATAGGTAGAGCTCTTGTCCTTTGTGTGTAACATAGTTAACTACATGCTGGG
Organism: Psittacus erithacus; assembly: GCA_009867235.2. Classification (NCBI taxonomy): domain Eukaryota; kingdom Metazoa; phylum Chordata; class Aves; order Psittaciformes; family Psittacidae; genus Psittacus; species Psittacus erithacus. The sequence goes on along the minus strand of WYDI02004057.1, from coordinate 10,867 downwards.
CAGATGAACTTTTTTATTTAGAGGTTATTTATGTATAAAAAGTGGTCCCTGAAGGGGTCTTTTTGTTTCTAACACATTTAATATACTTCCTTCTTTACAATAGGAGTGCTTTCAGATTGTTAGAGAGACAAAGAAAAAAGGACAGCGGTTTAGAAGCTATGATTGGGATATAAATAGTTCACAAGTACATCTCTTAATGGTCTTTTTAAGGGGTGAAATTCACACCACATGACTTGCAGCATGCTAGAGTGCCACCTAAATCCTTGAGTGGGGGTCACCTAAAACAAGTGTGTAATTCTAAGGTGATTCTCAGAAAGAAAATAGAATTTACAAATTGGAGTTAAATTGATGAAACAATTTAACTGCAGGTATTTGTCTGTACGAATCTGTCAGATTTTGTTTGTTTGGATATAAGTCTGGCTTCTGTTTGATTATCTTTCAGTGTTCTCATGAAACACTGAGGTAGTGAGGTGCTACCTCACAGAAGTTCTGCAGAAAGAAAAATATTCATAAATATGAAAGTACGTAAAAGTGAAGCTTTTTGGAAAGAATAGTATTTTCTGAAAGAATGAATAGAAGTTGCATACATTAATGATAAATTTTTGCTACAGGAGTGACTTTGTGTATATTTTTAGACACTTATGAATATCAAATCCAAAATGAAAGACAATAGCAACATAATTTGTATGATAACAAATACAAAACATGTAAAGGGTCAAACATATAGCGTTTTTCTTTCCTTCCTTTTCAGAAATCATCTTTCAGCTCACAAGGATTACTAGAGATGGGGGGCACTTGTGTGGAACAGCACAGACTTGGATTCCTGCCCAACCAAGACTTCCTTGGGCCAGGTCATTTGGCATCAATATCCACTCACAAAATCAGAGATTTGACACCTTCCAGTATTATCATAATGAGCCCATATGATTAGATGAACAAGCAGAAACAAAGACACAAAGATACGAGAAACCTGTGTTCCTCTCTGAGGAAATAAGAGGCTGACTTCACATGTTAGGGTGTCTGTTAATGAGCTCAAGCTTATGGAGGTAGAGCCTTACATTTCTCAGAGTTCATTCACCATCTTTCTTTTTCAATTTTTTTATGGAAAAGCAATTTCTTCATGGACAGTTCTGTGAAATCAGGCAGTTTTTATGTTAACATGTTAATCTTGTAAAGATTTCTGAACTCATTTTGGAAGAGAATATGCGTTCAAATGCTGAATTTGCAGACACCAATTTTGATATATATGATATTTTATGATAATTTTTAGGTAATAAATAAAAGACTTTGCAATTGTTTGCCTCAGGTTACTGCAGTGAGGCCTTTGGCTAGTAAAGATTTGGTAAAGTAACTAAGCTAGCATAGGTAAGAGGCAGTTCACAAGATTCACAGTCCAAGTATTATGTATAATATCTAATGTGATCATAAATGAAACATATATGTGCATATGTGATCATAAATGAAACAAACAATTCCCTCTTTCCTTCCTTCCTTTGTTTTTGCTGATGTTGCCATTTTCTTAAACTAAAATACAATTTAGATTAAACCACTGGGTTTAATTCCTTTCCTTGGAGCCTCTTCCTTATCCCCTTATGCCCTAACCCAACAAAAGTGGAAAGGGATTTCCTTGAGTTCCCAATGTTGAGGTAGGAAAAAGGTGTTCCAGGCATTTATTACACGTTTGGTTCATTTTTGCTGTCAAAATGGCTTTGTATGGTGGAAGATCCTCCTTTGCTCCTGTCTCCTCCTTCAACTAAGTCATAATGGGAAGACAGAGCCATGAAGTCACAACCCATATAGTGAAAAAAAAGATCTCATCCATCAAACTGTCACCTTAGTTTTCTGTCCAGGGTCACAGAGGAACAAAGTCAGCTTGTGTCAGGTTGAAATAGCAGTGGTAAGTGTTAGTGTGTGTAAAGCTGGTGGTTTGAAGTCTATTTATTTTGTTTGAAAGGCTCAAACAGCATGCTGCTGAGCAGAGGAACAAGCAGGAGGAAGTCTCCTTATAAATTATTACTGAAGGCTTACAGCCAACATTTAAGATGTGAAAATATGCTATCTGCTTTTTTAACTCTCTGATTTACTTTGTGGCAGCTGTCTATTTCTGAGTTTTAGCATCTCACAGAAAGGTAAAACTTGCATTAAAAACTAATATGGAAATGGCATTTCTTTAACACAGATTAAACATTTTCTTGAAAAACAGAATTTGCAGGGAATGTCATCTCAGTATCTGTGGCATGCTTTCAAGACAAAGTATATGAAAAAAATGCTGTCTCTCTGCATAAACTGGGAATGTAGATAGATTCTTGGGGGGGGTATGATTGAGAAAAATGCAATTGTTTGTTCTGATTTTAGCCATCAAAAGCATTTCAGAGAGGCACCAAGGTTTTCGGGGTTTTTTTAAATATTGCTTTTAATTTGGTGACTCTTAACGTTATTGATTTCATGTCTGTTGGGCTCTTTTTTCTTACACTTTTTATTATTGATTTTCAGGGGAGAACGTCTTTGTTGTTTTGCTGTTTGATGTATTTAGGGCTTATTTACGTGTTCTTTGTTAGAAAGAAAAATCTTAGGTCCAACACAGCTTTAGGAAATCGAGTAGCTCGTTTAAAAAAAAAAAAAAACACAAAAAAAAATAAAGGCTAACTACTCCAGCGCAGACTGAGATGCACACAGGAAACTCTTGCAAGTACCCAGGGGTATGCTTGTTTCGGAAATTAGCAGCTGAGAGGGTGATGAATGGAGATGGGCACTTTTCCGTGGCTTGTCCCCATGTGCTGTCTGTGTACGGGGTGTACAGGCAGCCTGAGTGCCCAGTGAGCTTGTTTGGATGCCCTCCCTGAGGGTGGCTGTGCGGGGCGGGGTGGGGGGGTGGACTGAGTGAGTGGCAGACGCATCTCTTCCCCCACCCCCTGGGAGAATCGCTTCTGCTGAAGTCATTTGGTGTGCGCTGCTTTTTCCTGTGCGAGGATTAGGGAGTAGGAGAATGGCTTTGTGAGGAGGCTCGAAGAGAGGGAGCTGAAGAGAGGCTGAACAGAGGGGCTGAAAGACTTTAGCCTTTCATAGTTCTTTCAGTCAATTCATTCTGGGAGACCAATTGCATGTGATACAGCAGCTGGGGTTTTTGTTTTCCTTTCAGCTATATACTGTAGGAGAAGCTGGTAAGGTTATTTTTTTTTTTTCCTTCTTCTACTGTTCCACGATGCTATTGTAATTGCTTTATTGAAGCGACTGTTTGGTGAGGAAGGGAAGTTGGTTAATGATGCTGAGGGTCCCCTGCATTGTCTCTGTTTTGTGCAGCTGCATAGTTTGGGGAAAAGCACTGTTTACAGTAGAGGGGCTGTTTGCCATTGAACAACTTTGCTGTTATTTTTCCAAAGTTGTTTCAGCTTTTCTTTCAGCAAAGCTAGGAAAATAAGCTAATAAATGGACTTGGCCGTTTAGAAATGGGTAAATTTATAGCGGCTGCAATTTGCTGAAAGAGCTGTTCTGCCTAAGTCCCATTTCAGATGTTCTTCCTTTGATGTTATCAGATTTGCTACTCTGCTGGATCAACTCCAAATCTGGGTTTTATGTGAGAATCTTCTCTCACAAATCTTTTTTTTTTTTTTTTCCCACGTTTTCAGCAGGGACAAGATAAGTCACTTTAATTGATAGCCAGAGAAAGCAAAACAAAAATGTATCTGTGGGAGGAGAAAATATTTGGGGAAAGGAAAAATCCTATGGGAACTCTGGAATTCAAAACTAAATGAAGGAGCATAATTCTTAGCACTAATTTTCAGCAGAATGCTCCTGATCAGTGTAATAAGAAGCATGTGTTTAGGCAGAGAAAATTCAAGATGCACAGGTGCATATCCTGTCTAACTGCACCCTTTCAAAGAAAGAGTTGTCATATTTATCCTCTTTGAGAGGAAAAAAAAAAGGGGGGGGGAGGAGGGGGAATCAGAAGATCCTGGCTATCTTGTATCTTTCCCCTCTTCTTGTTATTTCTAGAATAGTAAGTTGCTTGTCAGAGTCTTTTATTTCCTTTCATATTATCGTGGGAAACTTTAGCTTGAATTGGTTGGACATACATGAGCGCAGCTTGGGGTATACCATGTCTTTTCCACAGGCAGGCTATGAAAATCCTGCCTGTGACTCAGATGAATTGTAAAGACCATAATTGCCAACAAAAGTTTCTTTTGTGGCCATTCAAAAATTGCAAACAAGGTAAGGGGGAATGATTGACAACAGTTACACTACTGATTGACAGAGAACCAAAAACTTGGTCTGTGACTTAGTATGTTAGTTTTTCAGGAAGCGTTGACCTTTTTCACTATTATTCTGTTCTTTCTGGTGGACTATTCCCAACTCCCCTATTGAGGCTAGAATGTCTATCTAAAATGTGCCTTTATAATTACTGCCTATAGTCTGTATGTCTCATTACAATGATATGCTTATTTGTTGACGTTGAAACAAAATTGAGAGATGCATTGCAATCAGACCTCCGTGAAAGAATGTGTATCTCTTAAATGCCTCACATGCTTAGCTATTGATTTCAGCTACAGATTTCACTCATGCTGTAATGAAGTGCCACATCCAAATCCTGCGAATTTATGCTCACAGTTCTAGCTCTTAACAATGGAAGGCCCAAGGATATCAATGTGGTTACTCATGTGAGTAAAGATTTGGAGACTCATTTCCCATTCATGGATGAAATGGTTTAGGAAGTGCACAGTTACTATGGTTCTCTTTTGGCTTAAAAACAAAAATTTCCATTAAAACAATCACTAATGAGATTTCGTAGAGGGGCCCAAAGATAGACAGATTCACTGATTTAATATCAGAATGTGGTACAATTCTTAAGAATGTGGCCAAGTCTTGACAGCAATATTTCAAAAAGAATTATAGAAATGTTCTGTCTCATCTGTTATTAACAGGTTTAGAAACACAGAAAACATAATTCATCTCCTTATGCTTCACCACTAGATATGGCCATGACCCATGAAATACCACCACAGCTATGAGTTACTCCTCCCTTTGAGAATAGAAGTTGATTTAGTGTGGTCTTTATCACATACTCCCACATACTTCTAGTAATAACTGTCAGTTCTAACAAATGATAGCAAACTGATATTTCAGGTTAGGTTTCTCCTGGTTTTCTGTAGACAAAGGTACAGTACCTCTATCATGAAGCGTTTATTGCTTTCACATCCTTGGCTTCATTGCAAGGCAGGATGTTTCCTGATTACTGATACGCCAGTTAAGGCTCCTTAGTTCTCTGGTGGAGAAATTACTTTTGTTCAGCGTTTCTAAACATGTTAACATGTAACATAAAAGATGTCAACAGCATCTTTTAGTTTACAGAGATAATGAGATGTATTTGCTGCTAACTCTTTCCTAGTTTTCATTAATTCTGAATTTCTAAATGTGATTTTGAAGAGAAAATGAGCATCTAACTTAAAAGAACTCACAACTGAAATTATATCTACGTATATGTATGGTAAAGGAACTACACTAAACTTCTTGTACAAGAAAGCCCTAAAATTAAGTGCCTGAAACAGAAAGTGGCTACATTTTTATAAAGCAGAAATACATATACTTCTATATGGCCATTACTGTTGGTAGAAGGGCCTCTAATTGTAAATGAAGTATCACCACCAATATCCCATTCACACATAAAGAAATAAATCTTGCTTATAAATATCTTTAATTAAGTTAAAGCAGAACAAAATTAATTCCAAAGGTGGAGGGAAACACATATAAATAAAATTAACATCCATTTACTCATAAAATTAGAGCAATCTAAACATATTCCAGCAGTCATTAGCTACCAGCTATTTGTCACAACTGGAAGTTTTAGGTAGATGAATACTGTAATATTACTGCTCAAAACACATACACAATTCTTTAAAAGAAATTATAAGGTTGGAGCTGCCATACTGATGCTGTGCTGCTATTTGGTGAATTATTTGCAAGCTTTTTCACATTTCTTAGTTCAGATGTTATGTAAAGGCCATATAGCAAAGGAAAAAAGTTTGCTTTCTATGCTGTATACATACATCCTTATATATGCATGTATAAGCATGAGTGGCAATTTATTAAAAGACAGTTTGCATACTGCAGATTATTTTCAAGCTGGTTTTGTTGGTAGTTTTTACTCATACTCTTGCTTGCATCATTCTGAGTTGTTTGGAGAGACCTGTAAGTTGCATGCTAACATCATGCATCTTCTATGGTAACTAAACACTTTCTAAGTTCGTTGTGACAGAGACTTCACAAAGGCTGTGCTTAGAGTTTATGGCTACCAGTCTTCCTGGAAATAACTAAATGAAGTGAATGTCACCGTAAGTCAGGCTAAACATAGTGTAAAAGAGTTCTACTACTCTTCTGCTTAACTTGGAGAAAACACATCTGGGCTGTCATGGGAAGCTGCCATTTTACAAACAATAAGCAGCAGCAGGTCCAGTCTGGTGGAACAGAACAGAAATTAGAGAATACAGCTCCCACTTGACTGCCTGACAAAACAAGAGGCTTTGAATGTTGCTTCAAAATCATCTTTTTTAATTGTTGTGAAAGTAGTTAGATATTAAGTGATTCTTATTCTTGAAGTCATAGAATATAGAGCAGGCTAAGTATTTTCATCATTATTTAAATGATACTTATAGTTTCTAGATACATCTGTGTAACTTTCAAAACTTTTTAATGAAATTCTCCACAATTGATGATGCATCTGTTATACACATTCTCCAGCACCTTAGAAGCACAGTGTGTTGCACAGCTTGGGATTTGCTTGGTTTTTTACACCCAATGTAAACAGACAGAAATTAAACTGCTAAGTTAGAGATCGTCCACAGGATGGTTTGTGTGCAAAGACTGTGGAGCATTTTAATGATATATAGCTGAGGTTTGCATAGTCCACAAGGATCACACTGTCTTCTCAAAGCATGTATGGCCGTATCCCTTCATCTTTGACAAGCTGGAACAAGGTGTCCTTTCTGGTTGGATGTAGTAGGTATCTTTCACCTTTGAAATCTCAGTCTTTTTCAAAAGTAGTATCCAGTTCCATGATAAACTTTCAGGTTTTAAGAGAGTGACTTGCGTTCCATTTTAGGTTAAACTTCAGCCAACAATGGCACAGCAGAGTGGGCAGGATGCTGTCTGTCAAGGTCTCGTAGTTAATGCAGGATGAAATTACTGAGATTTGTGGCTTACATAATTAAAACTGACTGAAATGTTAATGGTCTTTTGGCTGACACTTTGGAAAAGACCACCAGTGATTTCTTAAAAGGAAAGAACTATCAGCTTCCGACCATACCTGAGTCTGTCCAAGCCCGGTACATTATTAGCTGGAGATCTGTAAGAGCTTCTGAAGTTTTCTGGATTACGTACAGACAGAAAAGAGATGGGTTATTTTTACTTCCATGGATGGGAGTATCATGGTTCAGTGCTAAATAAAGGAAGGTAAGAGTCAACCTGTCAGTCAGAGCTCATCTACATTACATAAATGTGTGAAGTTTTTTCAGGCACTGGTCCTTCTTACCCAGTGCAACCAGCTGTAGAACTGGTGTAAACTGAGACTCCAACACTCCAGGGGCTTTCAGAGCTCTCTCAGGTGGCAGATGAAGGAAAAATGAATTTTGACTGGTTCTGTACTTCTCCCTAAGTAGTCCCAGTAGGTGTACTGATGGGGATGGGGTTTTTGCTAGGACCTGCATCACAGTTTAAACTTCTGTTTGTTTTTCTGTTGAGTTTAACCAGGGCAGATTTAGGCAATTGCTGGTTTCTTTTTGTGACCTGTTTTCTTCTAGGTTGTGGAAGAATTGAATTGACCTTGTTGATACCAGCCTAGTGTCCTACAATGACACATCACTTTTCCTTTGAAAGTTCTGTCAAAGACAGCTTTGCTTCTCGCAGTTTCAAGGCCAAATGTTAGACTTTGTGCTGGGTGCTATTCCCTTTTATAAGACTGTTTTTATACTCCACAGCTTTTTTGCAATCTAGGTAAATAAATTGTCTAGAAAGTTGGTTTTAAAATGTTAGTAGATGCTGAGGGAATGATATAGAGAAAGCTGGGAGCATGTACAATACAACATGGGTGGGATTCGGTTCCGTATAAAGACTCTAAAACTTGGGCATGTGTGAATGTTTACATGTGATTCATCTCAAATGATAGCTGGCACCTATGGATCAATTTGGTTAAGTCAATTAGATGCTTCACACAGGCATCTAATACCATTACAGATGCATTAAGGCAACTTAGACATCCACATGGGACTGAGAGGGGACAAAGGACATGTGGACACATTGCAAAGAAGTGGCTCTGCCAGGGCATCTGAAACGATGCTAGGCACCTATGTATAGGCCCTGAAGAGGGGGACCATCTTAGCTGGCCAGCTCAGTAGCTTTTCTCATTCCACTGCTCATATTGACTAGATCATTACTGGCTACAGTGCCATCTTTCACAGTTAGCTTGTCTACAGACTGCTATCCACTATTTGAATTGCTGTTGATTTTTTATATTTTGTTATATCATTTCTCTTGTAGAAAAAGAGCTGAGTTATTTATGGACCAGGATTAAAGTGTTTCTATTCATTATGGTAATAAGAGGAAGAAGGAAAGCAGAAAAGAAAGGGAGAATTGCATATATTGTGGCTTCTCGAGGCATCTACTTTAAATGTGTAAGGTAGAACACTGTGCTGCTTTGTAATCAAAAGAAAGAGAGCTAGGCCTAGGCCTTAACCGAATTATTCAAATTCTGCATAAACACCTCGCCAAGAGGAGACAAAGTCCCCTTGGGCTGGATTCATGTGGCCTTGGGAAGATGCTGAGCTGGTAACATCTACAATAGTCAATAGGAAATATCAGGCACGCTCTTTATAGCTTAGGTCATCAGAATATGACATACTTTTCTAAGGTTATTCTAAGTTCTATTAATATGTGTTCAGACTAAAAGAGATTATACTTAACAATTTTCTTTCAAGATATCTGCTATTCTATTCGCCTAATTTTGTATAAATGCCATATGTTTTGATCCTACCCCTCAATCAACTGCATAGGACCATTGCTTCTCAGAAAATAATGTGAGGGAAGAAATGCTTTCGTTTTGTTATGCACCACTCACAGGAAGTCCTTTTGCTCAGATATTTTTAAACTTCCACATGGTTTATGCATGTCTATATTGTTTGTCTAATGTATTCATGTGTATTTCGAAAAGTATACATGCACTCCACCTCACAATTCTCTCATGTGTGCCAGAAAACAATTTGCCCAACTGAACAATATAAATTACAAGTCCAGTTATTGTCTGTTTTGAGGTGCATAATTAGAGCTCAGATGGTCAGGCAATTGCAGAAGAGAGCTTACCAATTTACATGTTAATCAAACATAGTCTGATGGACCATGATTAACATAGGCTCAGTCAACATCTTAATTAGCCGGAAGCACATCATGAGGCATTGGTGCCTGTCTTCCCACCCCTGAGATTTTTTTCCAAGCACGTACAGGTTCTTCAGTAGCTGTTTTCCACAGCACTGTTAAAGCTAAGACCTTAATAATTGTTCTAATGAGGGAAGTTAGTTAAAAACTGTTCAGCCTTGTGTAGAACACCTGAGGTAACATCGCATCTTCGCTAGAGGGCAGAACCTGGCCAATTTGTAGCCTGTATCAGGTATGATATTAAATAACAGACTTGTGCCAAAAGCACACTGAGCACAGAATCAGTTTTATAACAACTGTGGATGGTTTTATCTGATTGATTAGTTCCACATATATACAGCCCCAGGAATCTCTCCACAGGAGCCCACATGGATTCAGGATAAGCACAATTTAAGTATGCCTTTGTAGTTGAGTAACCTGCTGGGTAGGACTTTACCTCTCCTAACTGTGTCTCTCTGGATATTTTGGTTAAGGGGTTGCTAGTTTGCAGCTGATTTATTTTACAAGTAAAAATTAACTTTTTCTATACAGATATATTGTAAAATTTCATGGATGCTATTAAATATTGTTTTCAAAAGCTAGCCTGTCTGAGGTCTAACTCCCAGGGGACTAGATGTTTACTATTTTTCCCCATTTGATTCTTTGCTGCACATCTTTCACTGCTGCAAAATATACACACTGATACGTAGACTGAAACATTCAGTGTATATTTTTCAAAGAAAAATTTTGTTATGAAATGCTTGGCTTTAGTGGGAAGAAGTTCTTTTGATGATGAAACCAGAAACTCTACCTCTCTAGTATTATATGTTCCCACTATCACAAGAGTGCAGAATAAAATAGCAAATAGCGTTTACACTGTGTGCAATTTCTGTCCTTGCTTTCATGATAGGTGTTTTAAGAGCTGCTGGTGGTGACAAGAACTAAAACATTTGTTGTGGGGTTTGGAATTGACAGCTAAGCAGAATAGGGAGCAACTTATTACCTTATATTTTCTACTATCATCAGGCATAACATTGTGATTTTCAACTTGGTTTCTGAAGCAAGGTAAGAACTATGGTTGGAATCAGAACTAGTCACTGCATGAGTGTTGGATGCTTACTCTGGCCATAACCAGGGGACTGGTATTACAGCCTCCCATACAGGAAGTCTTCTCCCATTACAGAAATAAAGGAAAGATTCCCTGAGATCAAAACTACTTATAAACTACAGATGTCTCTTGCCAAAACAGAGAGAATTTGTTAGTGGAAAGACATAGGAAGCTTTTTTGCTCTATTGGCTTGCCAGTGCCTTGTTATTTCCTACATCTTTGGTAAAGGCGTCATTTGGGGGGTGTTCATCGATGAGAAAATGAACATGAGCCGGCTCCAGTGTGAGCTTGCAGCCCAGAAAGCCAACCGTATCCTGGGCTGCATCAAAAGGAGTGTGACCAGCAGGTCGAAGGAGGTGATCC
>WYDI02004055.1:0-12607 GCA_009867235.2 Psittacus erithacus | reverse complement strand
GGCTGCTCTGAATCTCTTCTCTGCCCAACCTGGAGCTGTGCCTGGGATTGCTCCGACCCAGGTGTAGGACCTTGCACCTACTATTGCTTTCACCATGACTGGATAACATATGCAAGTGTCATTGTCCTTCTAGGAAAATCAGTGAAAAATTTGCACTAATGGAAGCAAGAAACCCCCTATAGCTAAAATAAAATATCATTAACCCTGTCCTGGGAATTTTTTTTCAGCAGTGATATCTACAGCCATGATGAACAGAAATATCAGCATATTAGTATTTATTCTGATACGACAGCATTGAGTTTGACAGGTGACAGACTAAATGCAACAAGTCTTTGATTCTGGCAGGCAGTTTCTTTCTAGAGTCCCGAAGGTTATGCAGAATAGGAGACAACTATTTTCATATTCAGTCTGCAGAGTCAGGGCTCCAGGGAAAACGTTTTGCTTTACTTTAAAGTTTTTGGAACATTAAATTTTACAGACATATATTCACATCTGCTTCCACACTTCTAAAGACATTTACAGATGATCTGACCCCTTTTCAGCCTCATTAGACTTAGCAAATAATTGCAAGCAAACAATCAGACCCCTCTGAAGGAGAAAGGTGTCCAGACTGCGCAAGTAAGGTGCATTCTTAATTGGCACATCCATGCATTACTGAGTATTGCTTGGCTCATTGCTGCTATGTGATTTAACGCAGCAGTCTCTACTTCCCCCAGTGTCTGATAGTAACGTGACAAGGGAATTTAAAATGTATGCGTCTGGGAAGCATAATAAAGTAAAAATACTGGGGAGAAAGCAAGGGAGCGGCTGTATATTTATAGGAGGTTTTGTATACGCAACACCAAATGACAGTTCTACCAAAGTTTGAAGTTAGGGAGATCATGCTGCAAAGGGGCATTTGGATGAAAGTACACAGCTAAGCAGTAACAGAACTTATGGATGTTTAGGCTCACTGAAAATCATAGAATGGTTTGGCTCAGAAGGGACCTAACCCCCTGCCATGGGGCAGGGACACCTCCCACTAGATTAGGTTGCTCGAGGCCCCATCCAACCTGGCCTTGAACACTTCCAGGGAAATCAAGCCTAAGTATCTGAAACATGGAACTGAAAACAAAGGAATACAAAACCTGAGACTTTTGACATAGGCACAAAAATTTGCATAAAGAGGTGAAATCCAAGGCTCTGTAAGCATCCCAAAGTTAAACCAGTAATGTTTCTACCTCATGTTTCAATCACATGTCATGCACAGCTCAGGAGTTGATAGCAAAGGCAACACTGTGCCAGGTCCTGATTTCTGCTGATCTCCAAACCTCAGCTACCTAAAGATCAAATGTGCCTTCAACTTTTTCCACATGAATAGTGTCCCTTACCCACAAAGCCAGCGCAACAAAACGGCCTCAGTGGCCATTTAATTCCTGCCCCCAGACACACCCACAGTGGTTGACAAAGGAGTTCAGTTTCCACAGTCAAGTCACATCAAGGCTTGCAGAAAACACAAGCAATGCTGGCAACGTAGCTCCAAACTACTGATGTGCCCTAGGATGGAAACGTGTGATCACTGAACAGCGAGCAAACCCTACCATCTCATTACACTTTCCATTTCTTCTTTCCAGGGGAAAATTTGACCCCTGCCTGAAAGGGAATGGTACAGGCTGGAAATGAGAGATATTGGAGACTGAAGACACAGACTCCAGCAGAGTTTCATGCCAAAACCTTCTTTACCGCTGGACCCCTCTTCCGGTTGGTTCCACAGTTTATATAGACTACACCTTTTGTTCTCGTGCTACTAACAGGATTGGCTGGATTTGAACCTCGCCACTCTCCAATTGGCCACTATGTGTTACCCTCTGGCTGCCCACTCCCCTCTATGTTCGGGCCAAGCCCAGGATGCTCTGGCCGCTTCCAGGATATTCGAGCCCAGAATGTTCTGGCGTAGCTCAAAACCCTTTACACCAACATCCACCCAGTTTTAAACCTTTGCCTCAGCTTGCTCAGAGGCCATCTACGAGATGGCAGGGTCATCTCTGCATTTGTAGAGAGCAGCAGCAGCCAGAAGCAGTGCCCCAGGAGGACCAGCAGGCCACTGTTGCAGAAAAGAACAGAAACCTGAGCAATTCAGGGTCATTATAATAAAGCTCTGGAATGCCCTAGAATGTACATCCCCATACATATCAACATTTCCTTCATCTCTCATCGGCACAAAGCAGGTTAACAGCAAAACTGCACAGCCCACTCCCAGCACTTCGAGTTTCAGAAACTTCTAGCCTGGAGCAATAAGAGCAAAGAGAGGGCTTTCTCTGTTTCACATGGATGAGGAGATGGAGAACGTTGATTTCAATGCAAGATCTTGTGTCCCATCTTGGACAGTAGCCAGAGGCTGGAGTCTGAGAAGGTCGGAGAGCCAAGCTGGTCCATGGATGTGGACTAACACGCCACCTGCAGACCACAGAGTCCTCTGCATTGCAAACCAAAGCCTGTCCTGTGGGCCTAGAGCAGCGCAAGTCATTCCTGAGTCAACTCCGCCTTTTTTTACTGACATTATTTCTAATTCTCCAGGGGATCTGGAGCAGAGTTAATAATGTGTTTTATTTCCTCTTTTTCAAATGAAAGGATCTGAATATCACTGAAGTCAAGAGGAGTTTTCAGCCCTTGCTTGGACAGCAAGCAAGAGAAAAAGGCTTTATTTCAGAGGAGACCCATCTGACACTCACTGACAGTGATCAATAGAGCCCAAAGCAGAGAAAAGGGAAGATGAGGAACACTGCTTTCATTTGGCATGCAGGCAGCATCTCTGGTTGCTTGCATGTCCAGCTCAGTGGCAGAGCAATGAGTAAAGGTCACTCTGGTGACCCCAGTCTGGGTAATGTCCCCATATGGTGCACTGACACACAGACCTGTACAATGAGCTGTCAGAGGAGAAAAGACTGGACACTTCTTCACGTTCAAATTGCACTGTCAAAAACCTCAGACACAAACATGAATTTTCAGTCTTAAATCACTCTCCTCAGCACAGACTGAAAAAAGTTGATGCTCAGGAAGCTTTTTGAGGTCTTCTTTAAGTAAAATAACAAGGAACTCTGCACCAATTTCCTTATTAAAATAAATCATAGCTGATACTGTAAGATTAATTGGATGAGATTATGCAGAAGCATAACATCATTTATAAAGATTATTCTTAATAACTACAGAGTTACTTCAAGACAGATCCTTAATAGGAGTTGCTGAAATCATCCTGGAGAAGTCAATAACAATATGAATATCAATTTTTCAGTCATGTAGCATAGTCAACAGCATACTGCAGACAATAAAAGCTCTCTCCTTGGCCACTTGAGAAGGCTCCAATGATTCCCTCAGTGGAAGCCGTTCATGATGTTTTGATCTGGTAAGCCAGGCCTGAGAAAGACCCCAGAGGTTTTGTAGCCAATCTGAGCACCAGACGTGCAAGGCTTTGTGCTCCAGACTTTGCAATTCTTATCCAGTCCCTTACACCACAGACAGGACAAACCCCATAGAGTTCACTCAGCCTTGACAAACTGGACCTGGTCTTGGCCTCATCACTGTACTCTTCCTCCAGCCCAGTGCCGTTTTCATCACCAGACACCCATTACATGAGTATCTTGATGTCTGTGAAACACTTCTGCAAAAGAGGAGTTGAGTGTATGCGTGAGTGCCCGCTCTCCTGGCTTCTTTCAAAACATTTTTATCCCAATTAATCACTGCCACTGAAAGCAGTGGCTGAGCTCAGGTGCTAGGGGAAGAATTTCACTGAGAGCTACACAGATGCTTAACACAGACCTTCTGCACACCTCCTTGGCTAGATGTGGGGAGGAGTATGCAGCCCTCTAATGGCACTGCCCCTTTTTCCGTATCTCCAGGCATGAGACAGTCCTTGCTGCATCACCTCACAACATGCTCTGTGATGGGTCACGCTACTGTTTATTGGATCTCTTGTCCTAGAAGGTATATGCAGGAGCTTTGGGATTTCAGAGTGCTGACAGGGAGACCAGTGCAGGCAGGGAGAGGAGCAATGAGGAATTCACAGAACTTGGAAACCCAGACTCCTCCCTCTTAATGTACCAAAAGGACCATGAAAAACCCTCTGAAGACATACCCAGTTCCCATTTCTCCTGGGAAACCTAGACCCAGTCTAGGCCTAGCAGACATGGCAGAAGCAGCATCACCACCTCCCTCTCCAATTCTGGCTATAGCAGACCTGCACTCCTGGTGGCACCAGGCAGGACATTTCTGCCTGGGGAAAGGAACTCCTCATACATTGAACCCAGGACGGGCTAAGGATGAGAAACAGCTACTAGCTTCCTATACACAGGTATCTAAAATATCCTCTGAAATGTGACCAGCCTGCATCAAACCCAACTGCTGGCCCACAAGGCAGAACCAGGTCCCTTCTGTGCCTTTCTAAATCACTACCAAAGCCTTTGTGAAGTGACCCACAGCACCTTCCTTGGAAGAGCAGGCTGGAGCCACTTGCCCTACAATGTTCACTCTTCATTATGATTAACTCGTCCGTCATGGAGAGGGACACAAGCATCAATCTCCGCTCAGCCAACTGGAATCACTGGCCAATACGCACCATGCCATTTATCACCAACACTTACGTAGGAGAGGATGACAGCAGGTGCCATTTGTGTCAGCGTCGCTGCGTGAGCCGACTGATGAATTGAAGCCATGAGGGGCCCCAGGTGCTGGGAGGGCAAGGAGGAGTGGGAGGGATTGTTTGTTAGTGCTCCCTTAGCACTCACTGTCTCCTTCAAAGGCCCTTTGGGTAGAAGTACACAAACCCCACCAAGCCTTTGGGCCATGGAGAGGGGAAAGGTGATCTCCCCGATGAATGGCTTTTGGGGGTCACCGTTGGTGGAGGTCTATAACCCAGCATGAGGGCTCCACGGACTCACCCCATCTCCTTCAACATTGTTTTTAAACATGCAGCTTTTAAAGATGTGAAAACATAATCCAAACAAACACTGAGATAAACAATTGCCCCACATCCTGCAAACCAGGAATCCCTATTACTCATGCACTAGAGCTGATGGGTACAGTACCATTTCTTTTTGTTCTCACAATACAATTGCATCTAACCAGTTTCACCAGCCCTCACATAACCCTTAGTTCCACCAATTCCAGTAAGTCTGGACAGATACTGATCTGAGACCAACACCAGACTTTGTCATGCAAGTCCCCAGGCTGTTACAGAAGACTTTTAATGACAGACCCCAAAGAACTTCTTGCCCATTTTCAGCGAGGCTGGGTTTCGTAACTGCATGAACTGCAGCTACATGATACACCACATAAGGGTTGCCCAAGAGAAATTCGGGTGTGAGGCAGGTCTGACTCACAGGGGATGAGGCTACACATTGTACTGGAGCTGTCATTTGGGATTGCCATCCATCGCTGGCATAGAGACACTGACCTACTTCCTACAGTGCTGCAGTTACACATTAACCCACAGCCAGGCAGGTTGCCTCACTGCTCTTGGATATAAAACTCTTCCTGATCCTGATCATTAGCCAAAGCCCTTTCCCATACTTTCAGACTGGGAAGTACAAGATGCATTTCATTGTGGAGAGACATCAGCCAGGACCCTGCTACTTTTCAACACTCACTTAACGTCTTGCTGGAGCAAAGGGCACTGGTTTCTCTATTATGTATGTCTGATCAAAATAAAGAGAATTCCTGAACCTTCAGTACCCTGGAGGTATTGCCTATTTCCCAGACTCAAAATAGCCAGTTGGCACAGTTTAAAGGTGGCTTGCACTCAGAGTTTTAGCCTGCCAAGTAACGTTATTTCAGGGAAGAGCTCAGCAGCACTCACTCCTTAGCAGTTGTGCACATCCCCTGCCCTAGTCTTACATCATGCAATGCTAGAAGGAGGCTAAAGGAAAACGATTTAAGGTGATTTTGCCAAAGACTGAATGTGGATCTTTCATTGTATCATGCATGGAAATACAGTTTATCGTGTCATCAAACACACTTGGTGGCCCCTGATCAGTTTTTTGGGACATTGCAACTGAGACTTGAGGGAAGAGTTAAGAAAGGAACAGCCAAGTGAGTAAATTCCCTCTGCTCTCCAGCAGCAGTGCTAGGGACACAATGGTCAGGATGAAAAGCCAGCATCTGAGCTCATTGAAGAGCATTTATCTGGGTGTATTCCCTTATACCTGCATCTCTCAACCCTGTGAGTTTAAAGGATAAGTTGGCTCACAGGTTGGCTACACTGAAGGGAAAAGGGCATTAGAGGCTTACTGCATGAAGGCTGCATCGTCAGTTAGGACAGCCTGCAGAGCTCACCCCTAAGCTAGGATGGGCACTAGCAATGCTTTCAGAAGCCTAGTGCAGCCTCGTGTGCCAGATGTGGCACACTGAGCTCTTGACTCGATTAGGATCTCTATCTTTTTAGGAGCAAAAATCAGGAAGTTCAACCCAGATCATGATATCCCACCTGTTGGTTCTGTCTGACTGAGAAGACAAGGGTCAAACAGCCACAGAGGCTGAGCACTATGGATGCAGGGACACACCATAAGTTGCATCTAAACCCAAAATCTTAACATCTGCTCATCCTGTTGGGCACTATAATTGAAACTGGGGTAAAAAGTCATTTAGCAGCCATCAACACGGAACAGCTGATGAGATGATCTGCTGTACCTCTACTACTGTCCCCTCCTGTCCCTCAGCAGCGGATAGGTCCCTATATACCTGGAGAGGAGGAAAAGACCTTTGAACTGCCTCATGCAGCATCAGCCGACAGCAGCAAAAGCACGGATGGGATTTGGATGCTCTGAGCAGAGCAGTGGGCTTTCAGTCAGACACAGGGTTAAACACACACAAATGCAGGGCACTTTCCTATCCCTGTCACCTCGCCCCTGTCTAGAGGACAGATTCCCTCTAGTGATGACTTCTTCTTCCCAACAGTAGGGTGTTCACCTTTCTTCTTGCCACTGCCTTGCAAAGCTAGGGCCATCTTCTGTGCACATGAACCCAGCCTCGACTGTGCCTTCTCATCCCGCAGCCTTTGCTGCCATCTACAGCCTCACAGCTCCCCAGGGGGACGGGACAAGGATGGGGATCAGCATGGGGTGCAAACCCCACAAGAGCCCACCCAGCGGCCACAGCAATTGCTGGCCTCTGCCTGTCCTCTCGCAGAGCTCCCTACGGCCGGCTGAATAATGCATGGGCAGTAATTTAGTTCAGGCAATTCGCCCTTTTTGTCTGCAGGTTTAATCACGGGGAGATAAATCACCCCCATCCCTGGCTTCCCGGACAAGGAATCGTTAGGGGCCAGACCTGCAATTTATTATATTTTGGCAGAGAGAAGGTTTAACTGTTCTCGGGTGGTGCAAAGAAGGAAGGAGCTCTCACAAAGACCATGAATTAATGCTGCTAAATACTCACCTCTAATCCCATGCGTTTGTACGTGAAATGATTGCTGTTATTTGAGGAACAAGGAGAAATGCAGGGAACATGCAAAAGACTCTGCATGGTCAAGACCAGGCACCTCCTGTAATACTCTAAATTACTTAATGCTGCAACTGGATGCATTCCCCCCACATCATCCTCCCTCTCCTTGGTACCCAGCAGCATCGGTCACAGCACCACTCCCATATAAAAATAACAACAAACATTAATTCCTACAGAAAGGGCTTCCTCAATAGGTTTCCATGTGTCTCAGAGTGGATACAAAAGGGCAGGAGTCTCTTTAGAGGACTTACAAGGATTTAACTGGAGGCTGGACTTTAGCTCTGCAGTAAAAGCACCAGTTCAGAAACGTGACTGGTGCTGATGTAGAGATAGGTATTTGAACCAAACCTCTCTTGATATGCACAAGCATAAATGGCAAACTCAGAAAATTAACCTTAATGTAAGGTTGACTTCTACATGGTAAGTGATTTTCCTTTTAAAATCAAATGCATGCACTTCAGTAGTATGCACTAAGAAAGTACCAGTATGAGATTAGAAAAGCTACTGGTATGTTCAGGCAGCAAATAAGATGTAAGACAAATTTCTGTCTTCAGTGAAAGACATTCCATCTTTTTTGACCATTTTTTCCTTTACTCTCTTTCTTTCTCCATTTTTCCCCTTTCCTCTTCTTTTTCCTTTCCTTTTTTTGGATGAGAATTGCCTACTTAATCTGAGCATCAAGGCAAATCAGACCGCCATGGCTTCTCAAATACAACAGTGGCTTAGCCAATTCACCTGCCAGTTCCTTCAGGATCTGCAGATGCATCCTGTCAAGGCCCATGGGCTCATGCACCTTCAGGCTCTTTAGATGTTCTTTAGTGGGAGAGCCGCAGATCCCTCTGGGAAAATCTGCCCACGAGCTCATTGCCTCTCTAGGAATCTCTTCTAGAGCAGCTTATTCTGATAGAAACATTTTCATTTCCAGCCTAAGGTTTTCTTGGGCTATCTGCACAATTTGTTACTACTTCAAACTGGTCCCTGAGTTAAAACGTTCTCTTCCCTTCCTCCTCCAAACCTGCGCCTGCACTTCCAGAAAATGTTTTCTACACACTGCTTCAGAAAAGGGCCTGTTTCACCAGCATGAAGCTGAATAATCTGCACTACGTCTCCAGCCAAGATTGCAAAAGGCTCGTACAGTGATTGGATCTTGGGAGATATCCACCACTGGCAGCCAAATCCAAGTAAGAACAATTTGGATCTGAGCTCAACCCTTGTCCTGATCTGGCCCAAGCTGGACTCCTGACCCAGGCATTTGCTCATGTCTGTCTTTCCTCCAATAAGAGGGAAAGGGGCCAAGTCCTCCCAGTCTCTCTTTGTGGCAGTCAGGAAGGCACTTATTCCCTTCTGATCCAACGACTCCATTTTCTCAGGTGCTAGTTTCTCACCTTTGCAAAGGAGGAGTTTCTAGTTTCTTAGGGATATGGAGAGAGGGCAAGCGGGTGTTTTCTGTGGATGCCATTGCAAAGTGTGTATTTCAAATGATGCACCATGCTCCAAGAGTTGCTTGTGTGAATGAACTCCACACCTGCCTCAGAGCTGATCACCGCCAACACAAACCACTGCACCACACTATCAGGCATTACAACCACCAAGGCGGACTGAAGAGACCTGTGTGAGCCAAACAAGGTTGAGGCAAGGCTGAGGCATGGCTGAGGAAGCTGAAGAATTCAAGGTAAAGGAAAACAAATAGGATATTTAGTTCTCAGTTACTTCATGGAAACACAGAATTAAAAATAAGGAACACATGCATTTAGAAAGAATAAGAGAGCCTTCAAAAAAGTGACTGTGCAACAGCAGCTTCTTCACTGTGGAGGATGACCTGTGACTGGGATTTGGTCTGTGAATCCCTGAATCCAAGGGTCTGAACCTCGAACCTTCTCTGGACAAAGAGTGATAATGTGACTGGGCACACCGCCTTACTGCTTAGATGTCTGCGCATCAGGGTTAGATCTAGAACTAAAAACATTGTGCTTGTCTTCCCTCAAGTCTCAGAGAATCAAAACCAACAGCAAAGCTGGAGCTACATTCAGCAAACCATTGATCTCAAGGTACAAGCCAGGCTTGCCACCCTCGTGGCAAGAACCCAAGGCAAGAACACTCTAGCCTGCTCTTCCAGCAATCCTACTAGCTTCCGAGCACACAAAGCCTGTTACTCCAAACTGCTTCTGTGGTCACAGCCTCTCCTCCCTGGAGCATGGACTCCACTGCAGCACTGAGTCGTGCAAGTGAGCAGATTGCTTTTCACATCCTGCAAAGGGCCAAGTCTGGGCTGACACCTCTCCCTTGCAAAACCCCAGAATGGGTCCTCATGATCTAACCCTTTCCCCTCATGTCCCTCATGAACACTGATCTCAGCACTACTGTCTTCTGACAGCACTAGTGAGGTCAGTAAATCCACTGCAGGCTTATGTCTTTAGGAGAGTAACAGTCATTAACAACACAAAGTAGGTGACCCTGTTGGCTTGGAAAGATTACACAATTGCATATAGCTATCACTGTGCCATGGAACTATCTTGTGCTGATACCAAGGGCCCAGAAAGGCAATTCTTAGCTTGGGCAGTTATGCTAATTTCTGATCAAGGTCAGATCTAGGTGCTAAAGAACAGAGGAGCACCAAAAGGATGTGGTTTTGGGCTGGAGCCAGCAGTCAACACCCACTTTTATCACAGATCTAGTTGCGGTTGTCCCAGTTCTATCATTTCTACAGTTTTCAGTCAGGATTCTCACATAGCAGAAGTCCAGTGTTGGGAGTGCTTTTCCAAGGGAAGTTAACAGCAGCCCTTCTGAATAGATATGTAGGTCTTACTTTTTATTGCTCCTACGCAGTTGGGAAGATAAAAAATATGTGAAAAAGCTATCTCATCTCCTGCTTTCCTATGAAATCATGATAAATGGTGACTTGCCAACTGAGAGTAAGTCTACAAATACAGGAGCTAGGATGGGGGAAAGGGGTTTTACCCCCACCCCCCTTCAATTTACATGTTGAAGTAGAGGCAGATTTTGTGTTTGTTTCATGGATGAAGAGTCTGCTGCAGAGGTTTTACACCAAGACAGGCCATCAGTTCTCAGTGCCTCTGTCCTTTCAACCTCTAACCCAAAACAAGAAGAAAAAACTTAAATCCTTCGGTTGTCTTGAATATTAAAGACTTGGTCTTTTTTGGTAAAGCATGCTTGGGCATCACATCAGCATCATTCTGGAACCAAGAAAGTCCATGTCTGGACCTTGAATTAGGACTCGCCAAGGACACAGAAATACATGTCATAAAATCTAAGTATATTCTTAAGCAAGACCTTGAACATACGCACTGATTCTGAATGACTGCAATGCCCAGCAGTCCTGCCTTCTGTCCAAAATCTGTATTCCTAGTTTGCATCCTTACATCCATCCCTGGTGTGCTGGTTTGACCTGTGTCAGCAATCTTCCTCCCAGGTGGCTTTTGGGCATGGTTCAAGAGACAGCATTTTCCCAGGACTGTTTGGATATCCCCTTTCTGCTTGGCAGAAGACAAGAAGAAAGAGTTTAGTCATGACATTTGGGACTTGGCTTTGCTTATTAATGCAGAAGCACTCACTGGTTCCTGATCTGGATCAATTAGAGCCCAGGTAGTGCCCTGTCTTTATCTCACTGCCTACCTGTGTGCTCTCACTCTATTTCAGTGATTACTTTACACAGACACTGCCTACATCCAACGGTAAGAGCACAAATCCAAGTAGTATTTTTTTAAACAAATTAGGAAAGATTTGGGAATTGTGTGTGACAGCAACACAGCAGCCACCCATCCCACTGCAGAATTAATAACTGCTGAGTATATGTTTATGAATGTTATTTCTGGGACTGTCACGTTTTCCTGAGCAGATTCACAATGACCACACAGGCTCTTTTCTTCTGGAGACTCATGTTCTCCAAAGTCTTGTTTAAGCTATAGATGATCAGCCAGGTGTCAGGCCATATGAATTACCTCTGGCTTCCACTCATTAAAGTGAAATAAAGACTGCAGGGTCAGTGAAGAAAAGAGGAGAATTCATTGGCCTGTTTGGCCCTGTTGACATTTGACACTTGACTATGCTGCAAAGACAAAAGAGCAAAGCTTTAGGGATACCAGAATAACTATCTGTTGCATACGATGAAAAACTTTTGCCTAAACCCCATAGATTCCTTAGATCATGATCATAATTTTTGCTCAAGTAAACATTTCTCTTTACTGAAGAAACAAAATAAGCATATTTTGAACTAAAACCCCCTCTTTTTCTCTCATGCTTATTCTCTATCAGCTTAACTGTAAAGTGGCAGAATTAGGGCTTCAGATCTTGGATTATCAAGAATGTTCAGTGTTTATGGAAACATTCAATGTCTTCAATTCAGTAGTATGGCTGTGTACAAAATACTGTGATAAATCCTTTGCTGACGTAAATTTTCATCACTTTATTAATTCCATGTTAAAAAAGGATTGGCTGATTTTCACTAAGAAGAATGATTGTCCATATACTTAGCTGCTGGCAAGCAGGTAGGTCAACTGTAGGAAATTTGTCATGCCAGATAATAAGATTGGAGAACATTGGAAAGCAGAGGAAAGCTTTCTGCACCTGTAGTAACACTCCAATCTAATCAGTAGTTTAATTAATTTGTCATAGTAGAGAATCTATTTTTCCATATCCTCTGGGAATCAGACAAAATAAAGTATTTCAAGCATCAGAGCTGAGATTTAAAGAAATAAACCCCCAATATTTAAAGTGTGTGTGTGGGGAAATCCGTTAGTCAGGTAACACAAGCGTTTACACTGATTCTACTTATATTTTCCAACTCACATCAGCGCAAATCAAAGCACTTGTTTCCTTGGTTTTGTAGAAACATTCCCTCCGAAATATAAGAGCAAAGTTTCCTCCTGGAAAAGCTATTTGAAACAAAGCCACATCCACTGCAGCAAGAAGTCCATCATATTTGAAAATTGTATTTCTGTCCATCATATTTGAAAAATCATGGCAGTCAGTGAAGTTCCCAATGACTGGAAAAAGGGAAATATAACCCCATTTTCAAGAAGGGGAAAACGGATGACCCTGGGAACTACAGACCAGTCAGTCTCACCTCTGTGCCTGGCAAAATCTTGGAGCAGATTCTCCTGGAAGGCATGCTAAG
>WYDI02004054.1:0-23975 GCA_009867235.2 Psittacus erithacus | reverse complement strand
CAAAATCAAAAACACAGCACTGCACCAGCTACTAAGAAGGAGAAAAATGACTGCTACTGCTGAACCCAGGACACAAAAAAATCCTGAAGATCAATAAATTCTGGCTTGACTTTCTGGCATGAGCCATAAAATTAAATCTGTGCTGAAAAATCATCCATGTATAGAAAAGTGGAGAACATAAAGCACTCAGTTTTGATCCTACTTCCCTTTTTACAGCTGATAGTGGAAAAAATAACCAAAAACTAACCAAATCCACCTCATTTCCTCAAGTGTAATCCTTCTGGTCCTGGGAAGGGAAAACTCAGTTTCTGTTGCACACTCACTCACCTAAAAGGGAGAGCTCTCGACCTTGAGTGGTTTCCTTGGATGGCATCCTGACCCACGGAGAGAGTCCTTGACTGCAGACTCACCACTCTGAGGAGGACCTATTCAAAATGGCTGCCCAGCGGGGCACCACATAGCCCCTCATGGGCTCAGGACCTGACTTCCTGCCCCTGTCCCTCCTGATCGCTACCATGCAGTGGGACAAGAGCTGAACATGGGGATCTCCGGGCTTTTGTCTGTGGTGGGAGGCAGGTCTTTGCCAGGTCTTTGGGCTTTTGTTGCCACAAATGCAAAGTGATGCAAAGTGAATTTTACACTGAGCTTACTGATTTGTGGTTTATGCTATTAAAAATACAATTATGTCAATCCCATGAGGTGCACACATACATTATTCCCTTCAACAAAGCATAACTTCTGAAAAAGTTGCTGTCCTTTCCAAAGATCTTCAGCAAGTATTCTACACAGAAACCTTATTTTTGTACTCTCTCGTTTCCTCTTTTGGCTTTTTAACTCTTTTAATGGCGGGGTTTTATCATTTTTGCTGCAAGCAAAAAGATGTTCTTTGATAAGAAATAATCAATCTACATTTCTTCATAATGAAATGGAAAACAGCAGATTCTTTCCTTACAGTGAAATAAGGAAAATGCCTCTGAGCACAGTGGGGATGTTTCTGTGAACATGACTTCTCCAGGTGGAAGGCTAGCATGGTCTAAACCACAATCAGAGACACTAAGTCCTGGTAGATCTATTTCTTGGTTGCAAAAACATGCTATACTGAAACTGCAAAATACTTTCTGGACTAGGTCCAGCAGGGAGTCTGGGAGAAGGGCAGCAAAGGACTTTATTAACTTGCCTTGTTTCTATAGTTAGCCTCTCACCATCTGCTCTTGGAAAGTACCAGAAGCAGGACATGCACTCACTTATCCCACTGATCCTACCCAAGTCTGGCAGCTGGTATGTTTTTTTCCTCCATTCCAAATACTTGTGCAAATAAAACTAACAGAGATAGCAACAACAATTCTAAAAAAGAAAAAAACCAAAACCCAAGAACCCTGTAAATTTTTAATACAAACTATAACTTTTATATCAAAATTATGTGAGTCAGCATGTTAAAATTCAAAAATTCTGTCAATACCTCTCTGAGACTGCCAGCTCCACCCTTTGGGCAACCAGCCCCTCAGTTACCTCACCTGTTCCTATTAGAAGCTGGCATGTCCATGTAAGCCTGCTTCCACTCTCCCAACCACTCTCAAATGCCACCATTTGAACACCTTTGGCACTTCTGACCAAGTGCCTCTTATCACTCTCCATCTGGAAACTAGAGAAAAACACAGTTTTTATCTATAAGCCCTTTGGGTTTTTCCTTCTTTGTTTTGTGGCCCCTATAAAAAATTGGAGGTAGGTCTTTGCATTGCAAAGTTGAGCCACCGTAGGCAGGTGCTGAACCTGTCAGTCTCCTTGGTGGGCTGGAGTTGGAAACACAGCCTGTACAAAGCACTCTTAACTGAAAACATTATGATTTCAATACTTTATTAATTTGATATAAGGTCCCACTGATGCATTAAAGATCACAAGGATTGGAAGCTAACCCATGTTTGCAGACATGCCTGTTGCCATGGCAAAACAGGCATTTTCCCTCAGCCTATCTAAATCAGCTTTAATTTTTATTTACTGACCGCATTACAGATCAGCCCCAAATGTTGTTTTGTTCATGTTAATTTACTAGTTATATTTTATATGTACTTCATAGTTGACGTAGGGCTTGATGAAACACAGTTCTATCTCCTTCTCTTAAAAGGGCTTTTCTCAAACCCTCTCTGCCCCTGGGCCCTCCAGTTTGCCACTCTGGCCGGACCCTGCACAGGCTTTAGCACACACAAGATGCAGCTATCTGGCATGGCTGGGTTTTGGGGGCAGGTAAGATGTGGGAAGACAGGAGTGGCAAGCAAACAGTGCCTCTGTGCCCAGGAGGGCAAGTCTGCATGCAGCTTCCAGGAGCAAACCTGGCTCTGAGGCGTAACAGCCAGGGACTGCCCAGGCTAGTCAGCTACAGGTAAAGGCAGGCTGCGAAGGAATATGGCAACTCCAAGCAGAGCAAGGGATATTACAAATAGAATGGTAATTTTAATAACAATTGCAAGAGAAGGAAAGCTAGCTGCTGTGCTGGGTCTGCTATATATGCATACACATGCTGAAAGAATAATTTCTTTGTATTAAAGGAACTTTGAAATACTACACCAAGAAGGCAGTTATGATCACTTTTCTTCATACTTTCTTCACTACTGACGCTGCAGAGGAAGTGAAGCAACAAAAAACCAGCATCCCTGCATTGCAATTTTTCCAACACCCTGCAGAACTTCCAGCCAGCACAAGCAGTTGCATTTCACCAGCATACATATTTATGTTAATGAGCACCACAAGCAGCCATGGGCTTGCAATAATAATGGAGATATATTGAACCTTCTATGTCAGAGCAGAAAGCAGTTCTACATGCAGAAAATAAACGCAGTGTTCCTGTTCCCATTATGATGCTTAAAATCATGTCAGGTGTTTGCAATTGTTTAAATTAGGTTCAGCCAGAGGAGAACTTGGCCATAGCAAATGCAACTTCATCTGCAGAGATGGATTGTCTGTAGGCACAGACAATCTCTAAAAAGATTGGTACTCCTTTATGTCTACTTAGAATTAATTTTTTACTCAATTGCATTAGGCATCTCCTGTTTTCCAGGCCACAAGCACTAATCAAGTATAACTGAATTATTTTCTCTAAGCAGAATTTCACTCATCATTAATAGTTACTTGTAAGTTCACTGTGAAGTCAACTGGAGTATAATCCCAGATATGAAGGTTCGTCCCAAGCATATGTTACAGTATTGATGTTTTCACATACTTTCATTTCAGGAGCCCATGTCCAGAAGACTTCAGTAAAATGCTTTTCTAAGTATTACTCTTTCTTGGCATAGTCTTTCTGTGGTGGCACTGCGGGGCAAGAGACAATATGATTACAAATATTAACCACTGGATGTGACACAGTATTTGGAAATATGGCAGCAAAGATTTTTAATAAAAAGGGATTCCATGTTTTTTGCCATCTGACTGAAACAGGAGCAAAGGAGTTAAAAGCTGTGACCTCAAAGCAGCTTCAAACAGTGCTGCTACATGTGAGAGATTTAATGTTAAAAACGTGGCTGCATGGGCCAAAGCTGAAGTTCAGTCAGAAGATGAATCCCAGGATACCTGTCTTAAAAGAAAAAAACATGAGTTTTCCTAAAAATACCATACTACATTCACAGCTTGTTATAATTGACATTTGACGAGAGTATGTGGATATCTTGTCACCTTCCAGAAACATGGAAGAAGATCACACTAGAGGGATGTTTTATACATCTAGTTAGAAGCAGGTAAATATTTGGGAATGTGCTCAAAAAGTCAGGCTTATTGATACGTCACTATCAGAATCGGAAAGCAGTTCCTGGAACCTTAATTGAAAGTGTTTGCACTCGCATATCTGGGTTATGGCACGAGTGCTCAGCACCTCCCATGCTGTGTTACCCAGCTAGGGAGCAAATTAAATAGTTTAAAGAGTTCATATATTTAAAAATTAATATATTTAATAAATCACTTGTAAGTAATCACCCATTCTATCAAAAGCAAAAATTACATACGAACTCTGTTGAATAAATCTGAATATAACTATTTTGGAATATTGCTTGCAGACCATCTGAAAAATAGAAATATCCTATGTCTCTGATTTGTGCAAGACAAGATGCTGCTGCTGTTACTGATGCTAACTGATTTCAGCAGGAGCGGTATTGCAGTAGAGTTTACAAAGGCCCAGGATCCTAGGGGCTGGATTCTGCTATATTTGAGTCTTAAATCTGCTCTATTATGATATGCCATAGTATCAATTACACTTATTGCTAAATTCTAATCTCCATTTGACCTTTCATCTCTTCATAAAATGACAACTTGCCAAATTGCTTTGATTTGAAACTGTGCTTGGTTTCAGGCCAAAACTCATCTTTTTCCCCCCCTAAGAAAAAGTACGAGCAAGGTCAGACCATCAAAGATATTTATTCACACAATGAACAGCTGATACAAGAGAAGAACTATTTTTACATTTTTGTATTTTCCCCTCTCACTTGTGAGGGCTCAGAAATGTTTTTCATATCAATCTGGTGTTTTTTCCTTGCCTCCACCTCATGTTGGGACATGTCAGCCCGTGTGAGGCGTTGCTCTCTGCTACCACAAAAACGTCACTATAGGGGGGAAGAATAGCAAAAGCAGTCTCTGTCAGACAGTTTTCAAACCTCTCAGAAGGAGTTCTTAAATTTTTTTGTTACCATGAGCTGGTCTTTATTGTCCTGGCAGCTTACCCACTTCAGCAGTTATACAAGACCTCCTTCCGCTGCGGAACACAGTAAAGCTTGCAGTTTCTCATGCAAAGTAAGTATTTGCCAATATCTCCCCCATCACAGGCAAGGCTGATTCCGTAAGATCTGTCCTCTATATTAGCATGAGACAAACTATACATGAAATACACACACATTCCCTGCAAATGTAAGAAATATATCTATTTCTCCAATATGTGCTATTTTGAATACATTATTTCATTTTTAATGCCCAAACCAGAAAGAACAAAGCAACTATTGAACTTTCAGAAATCACCAATTTTTCAGTTCTTTCACCTTGAAGGTACTCAATTTTAGAACCCCTGAAGGCTCCAGTTGTCACAAAGAACCACAACACAAAAATATTCTAGGAAAATAGGAAATACGGCTTTAAGTCCCTACAGCAAGGAGAGCTCAGTCATCTCAGGTAAAGGAGGGAATGGCAACAGGGCCCTCCTCTGGGGGAATTGAGCTCCAGCAATATGAACTAGGAAGGAGGACAGAAAATCCTCTTCCTGATACTGCTTTCTTTAGCAGTCACCCCTACTCAGCATTGAGGCCAAAGAAACTGTGGTTGCCTTTCCTTGGTTCAGTCCTAACTGAGGAGAAAGCAAAATAAAATGCCTAAGTTGAGGATCTGGATGGGATTCACACCCCTTCCTGCTCAGAGATTTGCAAGGCTTAGGTGAGGCATTTTCCTGGTCAACATGCTAAGTCTTGAGGATCTCTAAAGTCCATCTATACCCCTCTGTTGTAAAGGATCCAAAGGTGGGAGGAAAGAATGGAATGTTAATTGAAATAAATAAATCTGAGCATCCAAGACTTCAAGTCTGGGAGCTATTTCTTGGTGCAAAAATAATAGCCCTGTGTTTCGTGAGTTGCTGAGTACTTCCTGCGGAGAGGCACTTCTTTGGTTCAATTCCTGACACAAATGCATGTTAAGACCTGGCTCCACTGGAATTAATCATGGCAAGGAGCTTGAGAACTGCAGAGACCCCACATCAAGTCTGTAAATGCAAGGTGCTCAGGATGCCATTTCCCACTGCCATGGAGACTACTCAGCAATGAAATAAATGCCTCCCTCATGCTGGTGAACTTGCTGTGACATGATTGAGTTAAAGAGCAAGTTACCTGGTGGCTATTCAAATAGTGCTGGTTTTTAATTCAGTTTCTTTGGAGCAAAACATCAATTCTACTTTCTCAGCGTAGCTTATGCTTAGGCTTTAGTAGGGTCATCAAATTTATATCTGTTATCTGAAAAAGTTATTTTTTCTAGAGCAAGTTCGAGGTGAATACCTCTCAACTGGCTACACTTACTGAAATATTGATGGCATTGCTGGAGTAGTTTTTATCTTTAAATCAAGTTTCTGTTAATGAAAGTGACAGAAAACCAAGTTTACTTTATCTAATATGTAATCTGTATGTGTGGCAGCCTGGTGAACTATAGCTTCCCCGTCCCAATCTGGATGAGCTGTTAGCTTTCCAGGCAAGACATTACTCCACCCTGCAGAACAGGCAGATCAGGGCTTCAGAGATGTGAATCTTGTCCCCTGAACTTAGCAGACAACCATGGTGTCATTTCACACAGAGAGCTGCAGCTTTGGGGTTTTTTTCCCCCCCATCAAGACTACACAGCCAAAAGCGATTAGGAAAACAAAGTATGAAATTGCACCACTTATTCTGATCTTTATCTTCAGAAATAACAGTTTGACTGGTTTTAGTCCCTGTCAGACCACAAGTGTACCATCAGCTGCTGCAAGACCTAGCACTGCGAAGGTTAGCATTTAAAGGAAAATACAAGCAGAATTTGGGACAGGGCAGTAACTTTAAATATATTATTTAAATTAGAAATGCAGGAAAAAAAATGTCTACAGTTGAAAAATATGCTCCATGTATTACTTCTCACCCTATGGAGGGCCAGATTCTGCTGGCATTTTCTGTCCTGGGACCCAGATACCTCCTTTGCTCAAATGCCAGCAACAAAAGCCAGTGACTTCTGGAAATGAGTAAACCACACTGCTATAGCTATCGACACCTGTCCTGTTCACAAGACTGTATGAGGCAGCTGAATATTTAGACATACATTTTTAGGGACCAGAAGGGATTTGTTGAGAAGACCCATGACATCCACAAGGTCAAGCCATCCTGGGGACTGCACCCCCAGGACCTGGTTTCTGTTGCTTGTTAAAGCCAGCATGCAAAAATGTGCTTCAAAACCTTCACTTGTCCAGCAGGAATAATGTTACCTTCTTGCCTTTCACTTGAGAATCAAACTTCCTTCCCCAGTGTTATGCTTCAAGCAGGAAAATTTTTCTTCATCCCTTCTAGGATCCAGGGATCCCATTACAAAATACACTTAAGGAGTCGATGGGAAATCAGACAGTCAAGTGCTGCTTTCTGCAGATGGACGACTGTCTCATGCCAATGCCTCTAACAAATAGCTACATACGGAGCTTACATTTTGCTTATGCGGCTTCTTTTCAGTTAAGCTCCTTCGCATGCTGTGCTCTGAAAAAGCCGGAGGATCCTTTGTGAGAAAGGGAGCTTATTGAAAAAAAATCCCCATTTCGATGTTTTCCAAGATGCTAAGCAGGATTTCTTCAGCTTTCTGAAATTATTTCCTTTAGTTGAAAAGCGGTTTGCTGAGAAAAAATCAGTAGAGAAACTCCTTTTATGCTTTCTTCTCATACATTTCCATGGCAAAGGATTGCTACCTACATCAGCAGGACTCTTGACCTGACACTGTCAGAGAAATACTCCTCTACAATAGGCTTTGCATGCTGGTGGAATGCTGTTTTGTGGTCATTTTGACCACATTGCAGAACCTGTCATTAGAATCAAGCCATACAGGACTAGGCAGGCGCAGCAGGCACATGTACCAGGCTTGCGCTGGGGAGGAAACCTGTCAGCCACCTGTTGAATCACCAAGTTTCCAGCAAGCTGTATATCTCTCCTAAATATTCTGAGAGTGCTAGAAGTGCAGTAACAACCAACACTGCCACTCAGTCTGGTGTGGCACTCAAGAGTGGCAAAGAAGCAAGAATTCCCAGGCCAAAGCCAAAATGAGCAGAGACAGAAACTGAAGGGAGAAGAGATGCCCGTCAAGCAGTGGATGAACTCAGCAGCTCCTGGCAAGTGTCACTGGCCGTTCTGGGACAGGCCACCATTGCCATGGCCTGCTCAACTTAACAGGGCCACTTCCAGTTCCATCCTACAACATTACTTCATTTTCCCAGTCTAAAATTGCTTCTCATTTAATTAGTCCCAAATCCATTTTCATAAAATGCTTATTCATTCATTCTGCCATTGAGAAGGGTCTTTGCCCATGCCCCCTCACTTCCTGCAGCATCAAGCACCACAGTGCTCTATGAATGGGGAGGCATGACGAGTGGGGAGAAGAAGCTCTGCTTAAGCAACAGCACCCAGAGCTGATCAGAAGTGTCCAGCAGACTCTGAGCCAGGAAACAAACAGCCTAACAGTCGTATGTTAGTGTTTTTTCCCATGCAAACTTACAGCTTCTGTTTGCAGTTTGTAGAATTTGAGCTTTCATTTGAAAAACATAGCTTAGTTACTCTGACAATTTCTGGTATCAAAAAGCTGCCCCTAGACTAGAAAACATAATTTCATCCCTTAAAGTTTTCATACAGAAGGATGATTAAGTTATATCAGTAATAACTCGCCCACATGCATGAGAAAAGGTGGAAGTCTGAATCAAGCTTTGTTAAATTAATGGAAAGACTCCTGATGGTTTCAAGACAAAGCACAGATCAGTCCTTCCCAGCTGAGTAGATCAGTTCTCCCTAATGAGTCTTGACATTCCCCAAGGCTCTGTAGATTAATAAATATAGCCAGCAATGCTTATACAACCTAGGTAGGATAGGCAGGCATGGAGGATATACAGAAGATTAATACCAAGTAAGTGCCTAAGGCAGAAGCATCACAGCACAAGTCATTATCAACAGCAGAGAGAGGGGCCATGCTCAATGCACTGTGATGTACAGTGATCAGAAAGCACCACTAGACACAGAATTTACAGTGAGATTTCTTTTTAAACTATCACCATGTGGGTCTTGGTGCATAAGCTTATGAGTTTGCCTTCGTCTGTTTCTATGTTGTGACGCTGGAAATACCGGTGAAGGCAACTCATGAGCACCTGGAGCTTGCACTGAGCTTGCAGATGTCTTCTCAGAATGTAATAGCAGAAAAACAGAACTCGTGTCTATTGCTATAGTGAGCAGTACCCATTATATGCATTTGCAGAATAGCTAAGAGGACAAATTAATTAAGCATTTGGTTTTGAGTGCACAGACAAGAGAACGTGCTGTCCCTTCCTCTCTAAAGTGATTTGAACAACTGTTGCTTATCTAAGCACCTACGGGGTCTGAATAAAATGCTAACTCAAATGTTCTTCCTGACATCTGGAATCTTCCCTTACTCTTTTATTTTCAATTACCTATGAGCTTACAGCGTTTTATTTTACGGGGTCTTTTACCAATTCTGTGGTAAAAATCATACAAGGAAGGTACAATCATGCCAAAAAATTATCTCCCTCTATACCGCGCTACATTTGTCTCCCTGCAAAATGCTAAGTAGGAGATTTTGGAGAGGTATTTCTTTTAATGTGAAGTGTTAATGAAGATCTTCAGTTATCTGTTGACCACCAAACTGAATTATCACACTGACATTTTTACACAGCATACAAAAAAGCACACCTTTTCCATGAAACAGAAGTGTAAAGCCCTGCATGTGCAGGAATAGTTCCCCTAAGAGTGGGAGATTTGCTGCGTTTGTGACTGCTGATTTGTTCAGTTTGTTAACTGAAGACCAGGGGTTTTGTAGCTCTGGCAGGATGGCTGTTAAAGTTTGTACTTTCTAGACTCTGGAGAGCTGGCGGGTGATTTGTCAGAGCACTGTCTAATACCAGACCTTCAATGTGTGCTACATGTGTGCTGTTTCTGAAGAATGCCAGTCCCTAAATTTTCCCTTGGCAGTTCTTCCTCAGCATGTCTGGCAGGCTGCTCTAATCCACTGCAGAGCACTGACTTGTGGAGGTTTGCACTGCTAGCACACAGGTGGATGAAGGAATCCAAAGCACACCCAGATCCCAAATTTCACCCCAAGCTGATGTTCTTTGGCACAATTACCAAAGCAAACTTGCTGTGGGAGTAGAACAATAACACTCCACTTCAATACAGTCTATGCACTTCAGTTTCTTTTAGTGCAAAGAAACAGAGGGATGTTGTATTTTGCAGTTGTCTAAGGATCCTAAAAGGGCTCTTAGTGCACTCATGCTGCTTTTCTGGTGTAGTCATGCTGCTGTTCTCTAAAATCAATTGCTTTTACAATGGCACTTGTCTAGGCGTAAGAAGCTAAGCAATATCCTGAGAGTTCTCAATTTGCCAGGCAAATATCAAAGTTTTAATAGGAAGTAGAATTTGCCTTTAGCTATTTACTGGCTATGTTAGTAATCAGAATTCAGTATTTATGAAGATATATCAATACTCTTGAAATATGATGCTGACATTTTCAGTGGAAACACACTCTGCCACTCCAGGCAGCTATTGCAAAATCAATATGACCCTGGAAGACAAGTGGCTTTTTCAGTGCCTTGCAATTATCAAGCTAGAAATATTTTGCATAACATTGTACATTTATGGAACTAGACAATTTTCTTGGAAGAAAACTTTAACTGAGATGATTTCCTTTGATTCTGATCTCAGACTCCTTCCAGCAGCAATGGCATCATTTAGCAGAATGAATAATGTCAAAAGGCTCCAGCAGAGCAAGACTCACTACGGTGCTCAGCACCAAATGTCCATGTATTATCAGAGAAGGAGCACTGGTACTCAGGGAAAACTAGGCAGTTAGGGATTACAGGCCTAGGAACACTGGTGCAGGGCTGATAGGGAAAAGAAGAGCAGTGGAGGCTCCGCACACAGCGCTGCTCCTTCAGCCGTTGCCCCTAGAGCCACTTGTCTTACAGCACTTCTCTGTTAATTACTGCTACCTAAACATAGGGACAGTAACCAGAGCAGTCCCGGGCGTTTCGCTTTCAGACCCAAGTAGGCATCCTGGCTAAACACTCCAGGACTTCTGCACAGAGTCCAACTTCAAATTTTACCTGCTTTCCAGGAGTGCAAGCTCACTGCCTGGTTCTTCCACCTACAGCACAGCCAAGGATGGCAGGTGTGATTTACAGCTTCTGTTTTAAATTAGATTAATCTTTTCCCAAAATCTCTAATTAATTAATTTAATTTTGTATTGGGAAAAGGTGAATTGACTCCTAAAATGGTGTATCACGGCACTAGCTTGTTGAGTATCTTGCTGAGATTTATTGGCATGGAGTTACGCCTGCTAGTAGCAACTCTTCTCTGTCTCTTTGCATCTAGCTCAGCTCCAAATTCTAAGTCAGCAGCCAACAGAAATGTCATTGCCTGGCATGTCTCTGCAAATGGACTGGGGGTATTTATGATCGGCTGCTGCAACATCCTGTTTTCAGACTTTATTTTACAGCATGGAAGCCTGAATTAGCCGGAGCTCTTTCACACAGTTTTAACGGCACTTTGTCAAAACACACTTTGTGAGTCCTCTCACAAAATAAATGTCACCAGCTCAGTGAAACATTACAAAGATGATTCCAAAGTGCACACATTCAGGAACACTGCAATCTTTGTCAGACTTAACAGGGACATTCACGGCAAAAAGAAAGCTAAGTATCTAAGTGAAGTACCTGAACTAGAGGGGCTGATTACATCAGCCTCAAAACAACAGTGAGGTGGACTGCAAAATAACCGGTGCAGGGACCAATCTAATCCCCCAAAAAATCAGTGGGACCCTCCCTGTAGATTGTAGTGGAAGGAGAAGCAGGCTGTTATCTGTATATGTTTGCTTAACATTTTAAAATCAGAGAGCATTAATCAGTAGCTCAGAAGTCCATACTGACGGCTACTGAAGCACCCAACTAGATAAAATAAGATCAGTAAGTGTCAATGAATATTGTCACTTGTTATTATTTATCAGCTATGAGACTGATTTAATCATTTAATGAGAATCCAACATTCATTCACTATCAGATTCTGAGATTCCTTCCATTCCTACTTGGTGAGGTGACAGCAAAATTCAGAATCAGAATAAATCCAAATCACTCCATGAACACAGTAGGAACACCAGACAGGCTTTAGTAACCAAGCCTAATACACTACCCTACATAATATATTCTAGTGTGCTGCCTAAACGGGCAATGAGGGAAAAGACAGAAGACTCAGGCATTGCCTCGAAGTCTATCTTCTCTAGTGGGCAGAGAGCAGATCATCACTGTCACACAACATGAGTCACACAACAAATGAGTCATCAAACCCACCATTACAGTTTAGGCTTTTCTGGTTGTTCATAGGGTCACTCTGCTTCCATGCTACAGATTAGAAAAGTAGCCTTGGGAGCTCATAAAGGCAGTCAAAAATAACTACTTTTCTTCACAGAGGAATTCCTCTCTCCAGTTTCAGCACAAATAATCACCAATGTCCACAAAAAAACCCAGATGCTATTGTGAGAACTGACGCAGTCATTCCCTTCAGCCTGAAATGTCCTGAAAGGACAGGGCTGACTAGAAAAATTAGTCAGCAAAGCTTGAAAACAGTGGAAATCTGCTGGAGATGAAAGTAGGGAAGTTTTTGCCAAGGCATGTGTTATTCCTTGATACCGATCACATTGTGCCAAATCTTCCACCTCTGCTTTCCTCTAACTTACAGTGAGCTGGAAGGGCAGCAATCAGAAAAAAAAACCCTTATGGGAATTGTGTCTGAGGAAGTTGGTGGGCTGGCTGAGCACATTTGCTTCGTTGCATTTCTAGATCATTAACTTATTTGCTTGTAGCTCTCAGACTCACTGCACATAGCAATTCTGGCTTCCATACTTTCCCTTACCATTTACTGGCTCATTAGAGACAGTCACAGAGTGAGAAACCTGAATAGAAAGCGTATGTTCATGACAGGTATTGACAGTGGACTTGGAAACTCGCTGATAAATGGCCTGACTAAAGTGTAGTTTGTGTCATTGCTGCATGTGTCACAGAAAAAGGAGGCCAAGAGCTAGTCCTGCTCCTTATTCTTATTGAAGACAGTGAACCTGAACTTAGCTGACCCCAGCAGCAATGCCAGGGCTGTGGTGTTTGTGACCAAAAAGACAGCTGGCAAGGCTAAGTGGCAAGGTAATTTAAAAAAAAAAATTACTCAATATAACCAAATCTGGTCTAGCTAAAAGTTCTGATGCCTTTTTGCAGAGGCATATTTCGTCTCCCTGATGAAAAGCATTCACGCTGTCATTTCTCAAGTTCAGAGATTCTCTCCAGCAATCTTTTGGGTTTTCCCTTGCTTTCACCAACAGGGTTCCTAAAAATCTAGTTTCTCAGTCTATTAAAACCAGATCATTCCCAGGTGTGTTTATCAGACTCTTTTTGGTGCAGTTGAAGAATATCAGCTGGCGAGGAAGGTGCTAACTAGTACCAGAAAGAAC
Source organism: Psittacus erithacus (assembly GCA_009867235.2). Classification (NCBI taxonomy): domain Eukaryota; kingdom Metazoa; phylum Chordata; class Aves; order Psittaciformes; family Psittacidae; genus Psittacus; species Psittacus erithacus. Next base: position 10,748 of record WYDI02004054.1, on the reverse strand, counting down.
TTTCTTGACAATAAATCCAGCCCAAACAATTAGAAATGGCTGATGGCAGGTTTTTTTTCAGCCTTCATCTAGTAAACAAAAGAGTATTCTTGCATGGCTGAATTAGTCCAAATTTTGCAATGCACACAACAACAATTGCACTGACGGTAACAGTTCAACACTCACCACTTCAGCCAGTCTTCTTAGAGCTGCTACACAGGTACTATCATACACCTCTGTGAACGTGTTTCAAAGAGGAAGTTGTTCCCTAGGTGTCTACTTTGAGTGGAGTTAAAAACAAGAATAGAGTTTTGGTTTTGACAAAGGGTGGTAAATAATCTGCAAGGTAAACATACTAAGTTATGGCAATACACATTTCCTTCTCAGCACTGATAGCTCAGACTAGACATTGTTAAGGGCTGCCAAAAGGGATTGCAGCACTGCAACTACCATCAGTAACACACAGCTATAGTAAATATTCAATAGGCTTGTTAATTAATTAAGTAGCTAAAACCACAAAACAGGTCTCTTCTACCAGTAGGACTTTCTTCTCAAAGCTTGTAAAACACTGTTGGCCTCATCATGAGGGTTCCAGACACATTAAATAGTGATTAGGGCAAGGACAACATAATTATTAGAACTTACCTCCTCTGGCAGGTCCCTGCTTCCAGCTTGTGGAAAGCTGCACACTCTCAGTGGGGATAACCACTGCTGACGCTCTCACCTCAGTATGAGAAACTCTTTATGAAGTCTCAGTGCTGGACTTTCAGCCTCTGCCTTTCAGGTGCAGGCTGTCCTCAGCAAACTCTTGAAAGTGTCACTATTTATCTAAAGTTTTTCAAGTAATTTATAGCGTAGTAAAGCAGTGTGATCAATACACAGGGTTAAGCTAATATCTTCAGAAGCATTGACTAATTCCACACATCACGTTCAGACCTTTAGACCCCAACCAATAAAAATCAGACTCTCTGCTTTTATACAGACTATTTAATTTTCACAAGAATATAAGTGCGTAATAGGAGCCCACATACTGGAATGGACCTGGATAATAAAGCCCAGTATGGTGGCCTGTATCTCAACTGAAATAGTTTCCCTTTAATACTTTACCCATACTCTTTTAGAGTCATTGCATAAGGCCTTCAGCAAATTTTGCCAAGTGTACAGAGTAGATCATATAAGCAAACCCCAGACAACTGTATTCACCTCAGTCAGGTTTTCAAAGACTGTTTTAGCTTGGTAACTAATATACAGCTAAGATGCAGCTGGCTGCTGCATCCTTTGTGTAAGTCCAAAATAAAACACAGAGAAAGCTGTGAATCTACCTGACACTGCTTTTTGTTTGTTTTTTTTTTTTTTCCCTCAGAGTTAATTACCTGCTGTGCTTTTACAGGACAGGTACACTGCTATGAAGCTAACTTGAACATCTCAAAATTATTCTGACATTTGAATAATCAATGTCTCAAATATTAATTTCTATGTGACAGACTTATAACTTATGTTTAATGACTGTGCTGCTATTGAGTGGTCAGGAATGGTCATTGGTTTTCATTTTTTTTTTCTTTCATGAGAGAGATCCAGCATTTTGGAAAGAAAGTAAGCATTGTTGAGCATGGTTTCTTTAAGGCAGGACTAGTTAATTCAGATGTCATCAACACATACCTCTTAAGATGTTTGAAGGGACTGACTCCTGAGATCAGGGACTCCCACAGAGAAAAATATTTTGTTGAATGTAAATAGCAAAAGGACTGTATGAAAGCCCAGAGCGGATATTATCGGACTACATAAATATCTGAAGAGAAGCTATAAAGACAGAGGGCCAGGCCCCTTTCAGTGGTGCCCAGGGGCAGAACCCAAGGCAATGGGTACACACTGAAACACAGAATGTTCCTGCTGAACATCAGGAATCATATTTTTACTGTGAGGGTGACTGGGCACTGGCACAGGTTGCCCAGGGAAGTTGTGGAGTCTCCACCCTTGTGGATATTCAAAAGCCATCTGGACATGGTCCTGGGCAACCTGGCCTAGGTGACTCAGCTTGAGCAGGGGGCATTGAACCAGAGGTCCCTTCCAACCTCAATCAATCTGTGATTCTGTGAATGTTTGCTGGACTTCATTAACATTCATTAGGAACCCATTGCTGATTGTCCTGGACCATATCTATATTAGATAGGGCCTGTGCTATTAGTTCCCATATGAGATTGGTGAGATGTGATGTCATGCCACCATCCTTAGTCCCTCCATACTTCAAGGTAGAATGCCCAAATGGAATGAGCTGTGGTGACCATATGCTGTTTATGGCTTACTGATATCTGAAAAGTTATGCTGAGTCATGCTGCACTTACTGGAGAGAACATCTGGCTTACAATATGGGCCAGGGAGATTTCTGTTTGCCAGGCTCTTGGGCGTGCTGCAGGCATTCTGGTCTCTGCTCTGTTGTAGCTGAACTGCTGTCAGTACTCAAGCCAGTAGTTTAAAGCAAACTTGAAGCTGTAGCCAAACCTCTGAATATAAAGAATCCTCTCACAGAAAATTTTGCATATAAACACTTCCAGATATATTTTCTTCTTTACAGATATAAAAGCTCAAAGATCATCAGTAAAAAGACTGTGTGACTAATATTTCTCAGGTCATAAAATGCACGGCACATGCCCTGATAGCAAAGTACCCCAGGACACAATTCAGAGCTGGATGCAAAGTTCTTTTGGCTGTTTCTCTCCTAAGCCCCAAGCTGTTTATTTGACATGCTGCTGTGTATGACATTTCCAGCTCCAGCAGCTAGTGGGAGATCAGTTCCTGGAGTTCTAATTAACATTTAGCATTAAACCAGTATCAGCTCTGTGGAAATAAATGTTAATCCTGTCAGAACCAGACATCCTCTTCTTAATCGGTTACTAGATGGCTTTTCTTTTCAGAAGACACTTTTTCCACCTCCCACCCCCCCTTACCTGGAATTTTTGAGTTTCCAGATAGGCTTGTAAATCCAGTATGTTTTTGAAGATAATTTTTTATGCTCAGAAGTGATACCTCTGTAGGATCTCCATTCCTAAAATATTCAGCTACAAAGCTATCAATACGACTCACCCTATAACAAGTTTTTAAATAAGGAAAACAAATTAACTAAAAGAATCAGGTTTTCAAGTAGACTTCACCAACATACAGGCTGCTAGTGAGCTTGAAATAAAACAACAGTCTTTCAGAAAATATATCTTCTACATGTACCTTACAGAATGTATTTAGATTTAGTCATTTATTTCATGGGCAGTTGATCTATTCAGGAGTTGTTAAACTTCACAAGCTGCTGAACACAAGACATGAAAACAAATGATAAAGCCCAGCTATTGCAACATATTCCAAAAATTACAATTGCAGTATTTGACCACATCTGATCACCTGACTATTCAACTGCGCAGAAATAAACCAAGTAATTTCACAGATATGAAATTACAGAGAAGAATCAAAACTACATTGTACTCTGTTAATATGCAAAGAGTATCCAAACTTGTATTTAAACTTTCTCCCTAATAATAGTTTCATATATAAGGAAAATATTAAAAATAATACACATTTTCATTTTTTTCATCCTCAATTTGTTCTGCAAATTAGAAGTATGATTATTTCACTCATTAAATGAAACAGGATCATTAGCGTATGCCATGGCAAATTAGTTCAACTGTACAAAGAGCATGTTAAGAACAACAAAATGTTAGTTGAGGTTACTGTGCCTCTTGTACACTATTTCTATCTGTTAAGCTGTTGGCCAGAGGCTCACAAACTGGTGTTCCTAGAGATATTAAAATTGAAGGGGTAAAGGTTTTATTTGCTGAAGACCTGCACTGGTGATTAATCATTAATGTGCAATTCAATTAAGCTTACAAAAATCCCATGCGCAGGTCAGAACTCCAAATGTAAGAAAAGGAGTTTCATCACTCTGTGTGTATAAGAGGGGACAGGGCAGGGGGTGTTTTGAACATGCACAAGAAAGGGACAGATTAGAAAAAATATTTAGTAACCTGTAAGTATTCCATTGGTTCTATTCTCTGGCAAATGGCTTCAAGAATAAATTTATCTGACTTTATTTCATGATAAATACCTGTAAGAGAGATAGTTCCCTTTATCTGGCCTGACAGCTGTAAGGAGAATGTACATGAAAAAACTTAATGGTCTAATTTATCAACCGTAGCGTGGCAGGTTATGAGACTTGCTGAAATCCCTAAAAATCAGCCTTCTTTGAAACAGAATGAGTCCAGAATTCAAGAATCCAAGCAGGGACAGTCCTCATAAAGGAAAAAGAGTACAAGTAGAAAACAAAGTTAGGAATAGAATCTCAAGCTTCTGTTGAACAAAGTACAAAAACCAGATTTTAGATAAGCAGATGGGTACGCTATGGTTGCTACTGAGAGGAAGAGGCCCAGTTGAAGCTTAGAAATCCTTCATCATCAGGAATGCTAAACAATAAATCTACATACTACTTATCTATACAGTATCCCAGGGATGGTTTTCTTCAACATCTGAAAAGTTAAAATTACTATGGGGGAAAAAAAAGTAACTCTGGTATATGGCTGACATATTAGCAGTTTTCTCCAAAAATCATTCCAAATCTTTCTATTGACAAAGACTATTCACAAAAGCGATGCTATTTTTCTTGTAGTATCAACTGGAGGCAAGACTTGTGGAAATGTTAGCCCTGCTTTCACTCTTCAAAAAACATTGCGAACTCTTTCCTTAAGAACAGCAACCTGCCTTTCAAAGACATCCTTTTCCATAGCCATATAGGTGTGTAAGCTGTGTCCCCGATTCTACGGAATTTTTAAAGCACATAGATGTGCAAGTTACTAAGGCCTCAATTGCTTGTGTCCATACTATACTGAAAGTCAGACTCCTACAATCAGTAATAAGTTTCCTGTTTTAAGGGCCAGTTTATTTAATATGTGTAATAGGGCAGTTTTCACTGTGATATGATGTCAGTGATGTTATATCAAGAACTTTAGACAGTTGTGTGAAGCAGTAAGCACTATTCTTATTTGACTTTACCTAAAGCACTGTTGTTTTCATCTCAGAGTGCACTGAAGTCTCCACAACTGAAAAAAGTACAAAAAGCCTTGACACAAATTATGAAATAAGAATGTGATAAAATAATACATTAATTAGATTTATTCAGCAGCATCATTTTCCAGTTGTCTTTTCTAATCAAAGTACATTACAAAATAATTATAAACATTCTAATTAGAAATAGTAAATATTTTGAGAACTCAGATATAAAACAATCAAACAGCAGAAGTCTCATTGATTATAACTTCAGGAATCTTTAAGTTATATGAGCAGCTAAGCAGGAATGCTGAATAACATGCTCCTGAAGCAGTAATCAGAGTTTCCTCACATGGTTCATGTTGTGGAAACTACCTTGGCTGATTAACAGAAAAGCTAATAAGACATACAGTATATTCTGATGGAAGGGTATAAAAATAACCAAATAATTACAAGGACTGCTATTAGTATAAATTGTTTCCCTTTCTATTAATGTTCATCTCAGGAAATAAATAGTCAATAAAATTAAATGTTCACATTAAAACACCCGAATAATTTCTTAAATGAACCAGTATCTTTTGTATTTTGCTGTTTGGAAATAAGCTGCTACAGAAATCTACCTACTTCATTCAATAGTCCAAATTACTTCAAGAGGCTCCAGCCAAGAATAGAGCTATTCCATTGATGAGCAAGAGAAAATCTTATTAGTTAAATACTCATGGCACTAAAATCTAAATATATCAGATCTTTTTAGGAACACTATTAATGGACTGGTGTTAATTGGAACCTTGAGCAAAAGTATGTGTTTTATGGATTGAGAGGAAATTATTTTATCTACAGCACTTAAAATACTGGAAGAACAACATTTTGCACCTTCAGCAAAATGACGCTACATTGATTCTTCCATCTTTTGTTTAACACAAGATGAACAGAGACATCCATTTTTACATAGAGTAGTATATAAAATAGATGGTAAAGATGCCCCAAGCACCAGCAGAAGTTTCAAAAGGTGCTGTTATAAATATATACTCTAAAGATCCTGTAAATTAGTAATGTTCCTATAGTTGCCTTATTTGGTTCTTTTTTTTTTTTTTACTTTAATCATTTATATTATGAATTTATCCCTAAGGACACAACCAAGTCCATACAGATTTCTACTAGCAACATCACCAAACAAGATCACCTTTCAAAAATTTACAAATGTACAATATATTTATAACATTACTTTCAGACAGCTTCAGTGCAAAGATATACATATAGTACATCACAATAATTGTTCATAAAAATAGAAATTGGCATTTGTCAAAAAAACAAGGCATAGTTTCAACATACATACCCAGCCATTGGCTAAGATATATATATATTTTTATAAAGCATTTGAATGTGAACCTTAATCTTCTGTTTATAAAAAATACATGTGCAAATGGATGTGTCTAATTTTCCCTAAATCAGTTACCTAGTTATACCACAGAGTCCTCTTTAACAAGGTTAGTGGTGTCTTTAAACGTGTCTTCTGTTGCTGTGTAAGACAATGGTTGGTCTCTTCTCAGAGTAATCTTGGGAGGCAGTGAAGGAGAATGGGTAGGGACACTTTCTGCATCTTGTTGCTGCTCCTTTTCCATCTGAAACAATAATCATAAAATCCAAGCTTACATTCAAATGTACAAAATATCCAACCTTAACTTCCAGAAATGTTAAATAAATATCCAAGTTATTTTGCTAAAGTCAAGTATCATGGTACAAGTCATTTCTGCATATCCCTGCCTGTAACAAAATCAAATGCTAATTTCACCTCAGGTGGTACAGCTGAGTAAATAAACTACTGCAAACTTACTTTACATGCTGGGACTTCTACTTTAATGCTTAATGTCAGGAGTAGCGTGGTATGTCTATATGTGCATACATGAACACAGATAATACTGGCACTACTACTGTTTGTAAAAAATTACATTTATTAGTGTTGGGGAAATGAACCTCTGGCTTCCTGAACTCTCCCTCACCTTGTTCAAGCATTAGAAACCTAAATTCTTTACACATGACAGCTAGTTTTAGTCACTGAGGTTCTGAAGTCACTTAGGCTATCTGGAAATTTTAAACTGTAAGATGAAAGGGGCTGGGATTACTGGGTCAAGTCAGCAGAATTCCAAACCTTTGTGCCCAAGCCAGGGAAGAATTCCTTCAGCACACATACCACCCACTGGCACACCATCTTAAAAGAACTGTCTCATCCAACTATGTAGATTAAAAAAAATAAAAAATAGGGTTGTTCTAGAAATAGGGCTGCAGTACACAGAGGTACTGGATTTTTGTGCAGTGCTGAAGCCAAGACTGAGAAGGCAGAAACAGACTCTTCGCTCCTAGTGCAATACAATCACCTCCCACTTGCACTGGACCCCAAACTGTCCCAGAATGCACCTGCACCTGAGATCCCAGAGCAGGAGGTGGCCACAGTGCTTGGGCTGGGAGTGCAGATATGTGGGCTATGCAGCTGCGCTGCCTATGAGGGCTGCCTGCTGAAAAACTTCTGATCGAGACTTTATAACTTTTCTCAAAACCACTTCAGTCCTACCTTGATCTGGGCTGGAATTTCTGTGCTGCTTCACTTAAAAGCAGAATCTACCCATAATCTTTATCCTATGAAAGCAACAACAAAGTCCAGCAGTATATTAGCTGAAAAATAGAATTATACAATATTAAGGAATACCTCTGCATATATTGGGTTTTCAAAATTAGTGTTTTGTTTCATTTTTCTCTTGAAGAAACTCCACTTTGATTCCTGTAACAGAAAAATTATTAGAACTTCACACATCTTTCTCACAACTTCTTTGGAAACAGATATCACTGTTGTTGGATTTGATTTCACTTGCATTGACTGCTGACTTAGTGATTTCAGCTGGATATTCTTACATTACTATGTTGTAATTCTAAGCATGGGACCCAAGGTTTTTTTTCCTGCTGGATTTCACACAAAGCAGTATTCATGAGGCTAGGCCAGAAGTCACTAAATTAATTCAAGGAAACCCGTCATTCCAGACAAATAGGCCAAGGAGGAAAAAAATCTTGAAAACAACACAAATTACTGAGGGATATGAAACTACAACAACAGGTTGGCAGAGCTTTTTGTTTCAAAATGTCCTGCAAGAACACACAGCACAGAACAAGAGTCTTAAATGTCATTGCTAGAACTTTCAAATGTGGGTAAGGCTACAAAAAAATGTGAGGAAAAAAAAAAAAAAAGAAAGAAAATTGACAGTATGCTGACTAAAGGTCTTATTTCAATATTCTGTACCAAAAAGGCCTCCTGGGTTGTCCCTGTTTTAAAACAAAACGTAATTACAGTTGTAATGCACTGTAACTACAAATGTAGTTTTGTAATTTTCTCGGGTTTTCTTTTCATACACGCTCTCTGCTGCTTCTATCAAGGTATAATTCATTAAGTGTTTAACAAGTAATTGTTAAAAGTCTGAAGCAAAGCCTTAGTTATAATAATTTCTGCTGCGGACATTTGAACATTTACAGCAATTACATTACAATTTTCAGACTAGTTCCTGCCCTCAAAACAAAACATAACAAACAGTGAAAAGTAACTTTCTATTTCAATCCATTCAATTCAAAATAACTGGGTGGTTCAGGAAGAAAAGAGGGTTTAATCCAAACAGATCCTCTACTGTGTGCCCTGGGCAATTCTATGTTTTTTGCTGCTATTCTCTTATCAAATTGTTCCTGATGAGCTTTTGTAAATGTGATTCAGTTAGCTGGACTTGATGCACATTATGTACAACTCCATGGCATTATTTAAAGAGAACTGAAACTGTATTGGAGCTTCCCTAACAATTTCATTTCTTCAATTCAGAGCACAAAACAAACAAGACAGCATTTCTCTGTCCTACCTGAGGTGCATCTGTACTCTGAGGAGGTTCCTTCGGAGTAGCAGATATCGCAGAGGCATACACAGGATTTTCAAAATTTTCATTTTCCTCACTCCCAGCTGCTACCACCTGTAGGAGAAGGAAAATCAGCATTCTTCAAAGGAGAAAAGAAGGTCACAAAGAAAAATGAAAGGTGCAAGTCAAGCCCAAGTTTCTCTTACATGTGTTGGCCGAACAACTGTAACTGCGCTGGCTGTGCTGGCTCCACCATCTCTGGTTGCATACATTGGATTTTCAAATGTGATCGGTTGTTTCCCTGACTCCACTGCAAAGTTTTCATTCTATAAAGACAAAAAAAAAAAAAAGAAGTAAAATTAAAAATTAAGTTTGAGTCCAATTCTTCACCTCAGGGGAAATGCATGTTTACTTTTACATAGCCTTAGACAAAATCTAGCATCTGTTAAAATCATATTGTTAGTTTACCACCCATTATTTTAATCCCTAATTTGGAAGCCTGGACTATTGATTGTTCCAATATAATCCCATTTCCTAGCTGGACAAAAAACTCCCAACATTTCAATAACTGACTTGAAGTACTTTGTGATGAAGAAAGATGACTCACAAATCACACCTTCAACAGGGAGAAGACATCAAAGGAAGCATAATCCTAAATTAAATATTTCATTTTAGAGACTTCAAAATGATATACAACTTAATAAGCACTACCTGACATATAACAGAATGGGATTTATTCATTCTGTCTCAGCAGGGAGACTGCTATATTTTTTGAAACAAAGCAGTAATTATAACATGTGAGTTATGTCAGAAATGTTTCAGAGTTTTTAGCATATCTTTTATTATAAATCAATATTTTGCCCATGCATGAAGATGACTATGTGAGTAGCAACTGCTTCATGAACATTGTGCCAAATCCTGAGCTGCAGCTACCACCACAGCAGGTGGGCAAAGATACCAAGTTAAGTATTTCTTCAGAAGATACTTTGTGCTGCATAAGGATAGCCACTTAGGGCTAGCCAGCATTGACAGGTACAATGATAATGAAAGCAAAACCCCACCCAGACCCACTTGTCCTGCTCCTTGTCACAGCCCCATCACAGGAATAGTGGGCAATAACATGGGAATGGCATATTGGATAGTTCTTTAAACCTATCTCATTTCTACAAGCTACTGTTTCATGCCATAAGGCTTCATGCTTTGTGCCGTCAGAGTATAGCTCTTAACCATACAGTGAACTCTTGTCAGATTCCTCTAATTAGCCTACCTTGCATAAAAAGAGCCACACTGAAAACCAGCCCTCTAGCACCTACAAATGTACACATGATATTAAAATTTCAGGAGGCACATCCCACAGTTCTTTGGTGCCATAAACCAAATCCTTTGAATTTTCCAGTGAGCTATACAATTTTTTGTCTATATTCCAAATACATGAGAATTGACGCCACTTATGTAGAAATAGCCTTTATTCAGACCTCCACGCCTGTTATTTGCAGTGCATAAATTGCAGCTGGACTCAAGTATATCAGTATTAGGCCAGAAAATGGAAAGTACCATTAAGTTTTCATGCAAGGAAAAGATTTGAGGTAATATTCAAGCCTAAAGCTATTTTCCCAGTATTTACTGAAATGTTCATATGGTAGTTTCATTAGACAACCTGCCTACTTTTAACAGAGTGTGTTTCTTCATCTAGAAAAAGATCATATACATATATTGTGAGCTTATCTTCACTACCTGTTTCATTTCATATTAATTTACTGTCAGTTAAGTCTGTAACTTATTGTCCTGGGTTCAGCAGTAGCAGTCATTTTTTCTCCTTCTTAGTAGCTGGTGCAGTGCTGTGTTTTTGACTTTTGGCCT
>WYDI02004053.1:22551-93746 GCA_009867235.2 Psittacus erithacus | reverse complement strand
TTATAAACAGTATGTTGTTTTTTTTTTCTTTCTTGTCCCAGATTAAGCTATTTTTTGTGAGAAAAAACCCTTAATGCTTTCTTGGTTCTCAACCTAAACTTGATAGCGATGTATGTGTTAATGATTAACTGAAATGTATCTGACAGCTGGCTGTTGCTTAGGTGTATCGGATAGTGGGACATAGGCTAAAAGGGCAGGCACTGATGGCCTCCATGGATAGCGATGTTTTAGGCTGCAAGACCCCAGATTCCTCTCCTACTTTTCTTTATGCATTAGTGCTCTCTCAGTCACCCCAGAATTTGTGCTATCAGGGTTTCTGCCCATCTCTGGGATGTCAGACCACTCCTGTCACGAAATACAGCAGCGGCACAGAGCACCTGTGCTCAGCACTGACATTCAGATTCACTTGGCGTCTTCCTACATGAGTCACGCTGTTTGGCTTCTCCGTGAGGAGTCATCGTGTCTTGGTTATATCTCCAAAATGCCACCTCATGGGTCACACAACGCAGAAATTAGGAGTAGGAAGGCTGTATAGTGATAAAGGCATGTGCCAGGCCAGGGCTCTGAAAATTATCCTAATATTTCTACGAACTGGAGCCCTTTTGAAGTGGCGCCTGACTTTATTTTTATATACCTAGTGGGGGCCTGAAAGAAATTTGGAGAGGGGCTATTTACAAGTGCATGTACTGACAGGACAAGGGGGATGGCTTTAAACTGACAGAGGGGAGACTGAGATGAGACATTAGGGAGAATTTCTCCCCTGTGAGGGTGCTGAGGCCCTGGCACAGGGTGCCCAGAAAAGCTGCGTCTGCCCCGTCCCTGGCAGTGTTCAAGGCCAGGTTGAATGAGGCTTGGAGCAACCCGGTCTAGTGGAAGGTGTCTCTGCCTATGGCAGGGGGTTGGAACTGGGTGAGCTTTAAGGTCCCTTCCAACCCAAACCATGCCATGGTTCTGTGATAGGCCTGCATCAGCCTGGTAGATAGGAACAGGAACTGCATGGGCAGGCTCAGACCCCCAGCCTGCAGGGTGCACCTTTGACACTTCAGAGGAGAGGGTGTGCTCCTGCCCTGGTCTTCATTTCTTCAGTGTGCTTGGTAACAGCCCTAGGTCATCTTATAAAGGTGTGAAGACTAATCCTAGACCAGAGGGAAGGTGTTCACCAACTCCTGCAGTGAGCCCCATGACTAGGCGTCTGGTATAGTTATGGCCCAGGTGTTTGCTTCACCCCTACCTTGTCCTAGTGCTTTGAGCCTCCCTTTCCAAGCCCTTCTCAGTCTTACAACAGCAGGACACCTGTGTTTGGTCTGGTTTTTTTCAGTTTAGGAGAGACTGGAGTTTATTGAGGTCTCTTGCTTTATAAGAGAGTTAGGTATTAAGTCCGCAGGAGAATACCAAAATAGACAAGGGAGGAAACTCTTACCTTCTCCTGTTTCTCTCTGAATGCAGACCTTTCCAAGAAGCATTTCTGAAGGAGGTGTACCTTTCCACTGTCCTTTTGTGGGCTGTCTATTAAAAGACGATTAGCACATCCTTGCAACACACAGCTCCTTCATTCAGCACTTCCCTGTTATTATAGTCTTCAAGGAAGAAACTTGCAGTCTCCTGATACCAGGTTGCCCAGCGAAATGTCAGCAGGTGGTTGGTATTTCCATACAGTGAACTTTGGGGGAGTTTAGGAGTGGCTTCCACCTGGCAGTTTTTATCATCCATTAATCATATTTTGTCTCAGGCCCAGGTCATATGCTCTGTGTAAGAGGTGACTAAACTTTAACACATTCCCACACACTATGTGACATTGTGCACCCACAGGTAGCCCGTATAAGTCCTTCCTGGTTTTGATACCTCTTTCTGTCTCTATTCGATGCCAACCAGTCTGAAGCTGAGAGGTGTATTTTTCAGACAAGCACATCTCTGAATTTGTTAGAAGATGTCTAAGGAGATGTCACGACCATCGCTTTGTCCAACAGTGAAGATGGAATGATGCAGCTACACAAAGTCTCTAGTTCAAGTTGGAAAGTCATGCTTTCTTACATAGAAAAAGACATATTGTACACTGGGTGTCATCATCTAGTATGGATTAGCTCATGTCTCTATATAGAATCAAAATGGTTTGGGTTGGAAGGGACCTGAAAGCTCATCCAATTCCAACCCTCTGCCATGGGCAGGGACACCTTCCATAGACCAGCTTGCTCCAAGCCTGGTCCAACCTGGCCTTGAACACTGCCAGGGATGGGGCAGCCACAGCTTCTCTGGGCACCCTGTGCCAGGGCCTCAGCACCCTCACAGGGAAGAATTTCTTCTGAACGTGTAATCTGAATATCCCTTCTGTCAGTTTAAAGCCGTTCCCCTTTATCCTGTCACTACATGCCCTTGTAAAAAGTCCATCTCTAGATCTCTTGTCAAGCTCCTTTGTGTATCAGAAGCTGCTGTAACCCTTCTTTTCTCTATGCTGAACAATCCCATCTGTCTTCACAAGAAGAAAACCTGTTCCAGCGCCCTGACCATTTCCATGGCCTCCTCTAGACCTGCTCCAACAGGTGTCCCTTGTGCTGGGGACCCTGAGCTGGATACAGCACTCAGGTGGGTCTCACGAGTGCAGCAGAAGGGGATGATCATCTTCCTCCACCTCCAACCGGCCCCGCTGAGCTCCACGAGGTTCACACTGGCCTGCTCCTCCCTCCACCTTGGGGCCGGCACCGGAGGCACCCCGACCGGCTGCTGCCCTCTCCCGGAGACCCCGCAAGACACCTCCAGGCACAGGCCAGGACGGGGTTCGCCCTCCCGCCATTGACGAGCCCGTCACTCGCCCCTCAGGGCTGGGCAGAGGTCTGTTGGATCGCTCCCACCCCCCCGGTCCTAGGCGCCAGGCGGTGCCGGGGCGGGCCCACTCCTCTCCCCGCCCTCGGCCCCTTTGTGCCGCCCGCCCCAGCACCGCGCTGCCCTCCGCCTCGCCTGGCCTCGCCGCGGCGCTGCCCGCCCGGCTCCGGCTGAGGGGATCGGCGGGTCAGCCCGCCTCCGTCCCCGCCCAGCCTCGTCTTTCTGCCCTCTGCGCGGGCTTCTCGCCGCCCTTTCCTCCGAGCTGTGTGTCAGCCCGTCCTGTTCGCTGCTCCTCGGCTGTCCCCGGAGCTTCCCCGCTGCCCGCGCGGGATGGCGTCGCTGACAGCGCCTTGAGCCGGCCGGGGCGAGCCCGCCGCCGCCGCGGGAGGAGCGGCAGGAGGAGGAGAGATGAACCGCTTCCAGCCCGGGGTCGCGCTGCTGCTCTCGCTGCTGTGGGAGGTGAGGTGGGCCGGGGGGCGAGGGGATCGGCCGGCAGAAGGGCAGTGGAAGCTGGCAGCCCTGGGGTGCGGGGGGGTGGTGCTGTAGTGTTTGTTTTGAGGTGAATATGAGGTGAACGTCCTTGCTGGAACGGGCTTGGCTCCGGGAGCGGCGGGGCCGGGCTGGGTAGAACCCGTCTCTGGTGCCGGGGGAGGCTTCCCTGCCCGCGTGCGGTGGTTACGGCTCTTGGCAGCGACCTGGCTTTGCTTTCTGTTTAATGTTCTGTTGCCGGAGCAGAAGATGATCTGTGCTGTGCCCGAACAGAGTAAGGCGGGACCTGTACGCAGAGGCACGGGATGGCTCTTAACATCCTGACATTCCTAACAGGCAGGCTGGTCCTCCGAGGGACCCGGAGCACGCTCCTTTCATCAAGGGTTAAATGGAGGGTGCGTCTTGTATTTGAAGTACCCTTTCGTGGACAAAATGCGCGTTGCGAGGTAAAGGTGCGGCGGCATCAGCTCGGGAGGAGCCGTGGCAGCGTGGTTGAACTTCTCCGAAAGCCTCGGTTGTGCAGCTTTGGTAGTGACAACGCACAAGCACAAACAAACAAAAAACCGGCAAAAAAGGGGAAAAAAAATAGCAGCTTACGTTAATTGGAGGGGGATTTGCGCCGCGCAGTTCTGTCACGGGGCTGGGAGGGCAGCTCCTTTTCTAGCAGGCAGATCCACAGATGCGTTCTGGTGGAGAGCTGTCCCTCGGTCTTACTTGGTTTGCCCTCGGGGCTGGGGGTATCGGTGGCCACCCTGGGACAGGTCCGTCATGGGCATGCTGTGAGTTGCCATCAAGTCATTGCCAGGACGCGTGCAGTGGCAATGTGCTGGGGTGACTTCGGAAGCACCCCTGAGCTTATCATCTTAGGTACAGCCTTGCATCTGTATAGCCCGTAGGCAGTCTAGCTGAAGGTGTCAGAAGGGTGGAGAGCTGTGTCGCCTCTGTGATGGAGCAGTTTAGACAGAAAATGAATGAATTTCTTTAAAGAACAACATACCACCGAACACGTATGTGGAAACGGGAGCGCTGGCTGTGTAATTATTGTTTTTGGTAAAGGGTGTAATTCATGAAAATGATATTTACTACATGTTTATGCCACCTACATAAATGAACGGTTTCTGGTGTGTTGCCCACTAAGTCATCCAACATCATCCCATTAAACCACTCAGATCAAAATCACCATTTAATGTAAATAAATGTAACTCTTTTCAAGTTAATCGGGCTGTGTCTCATTACCCTGGCTGTAAACCTGGCCCAGAGCCTGGCCAGCAATTGCTCCTTGACTCTGCTCTTCAGAAAACACACATGGCAAAATGTTGATTAAATGAAACAGGCACCGGCATTTCCCAGAGGGGATTTGTTCATCCTAGAGTGTGAAAGGTTTCACCCCTCCAGGATCTGTTTGATTAGATGTCTCTGCTCTCTTAAAGTGTATTCTGCTGAAAAAGATCCTGCCTGCCTGAAAAAGAGTGATTTGCATAAATCTTCTTTGGATGTAGCCAATGTTGCTGTTATTTAAGCTTTTGTACTGGTTTTAATTGTGAGGGTGGGTTTTTTCTTCCATTTAATCTAGGATATTTGTTTTGACATCTGGTTTTATGGATTTTTTTTTTTTTTCATGGTTTGAAAGTGCTTAGGATACCTTTTTAAATGAGATGCTATGTAAATAAGTATTGCAAATTGTTTTAAGTTGTGCTCTGAAGGAAACGGAATGCTGGGGGTTTAAATAACCGAATCGGACACATCTGGTTGTTAAGGTTTTTGGTTTTTGAAACTTTTGCTGTCTTCTGCACTAACTTCCATACTGGCAATTATCTGAAATAGCTTTGTTACAATTATTTTAAATCTGCTTGGAGCTTGAACATGGTCTTAGTTAATATTTAACAGAGCGTGAGCTGAGGAATATATTTTTCATTCAGCCTTCTGCAAGAGGCTTTGGCTGTTATCCAGATAATGGAGAGCATGGGAGGGAAAGCCATTTAATCCCTCGGAACGATTTGCAGTAGTTTACTGATGCTTAATATTAGCCTTGGTTAAATTGCCCAAAATACTTGTTGCAGGATGTTCATGTGTTTTCTGGCATCGCTATCAAACCAGGATTTACATGTTAGAAGTTGCTGTTTCTGAATGCTAGGATGCTAGTCCTTTCTGCAGAAGAGCTTGAGATACACTAATTACAGAAATGCCAAGAGCATTGTGGTGGTAGGAAAGGAATATTAATTCTGAGTTTTCTTGTTTGATGAGGGTTTTCCACCATAACCACAAAGACTTCCTGTGCTGGAAGAAAAATCTCCAACCCCAGAACCCAGGAAGTTCTGCTTTGAGAAGAAATTGTTGCTAAAAGCCAAAGATGCCATGAGTTTTGCTCACAACTTAGTCACAGTTGAGCAATTTGGCATGAGCTAAAATGAGGAACTTCTACGGTGGATAACTTGACAGGTAATTTTTAGTTCTTGCAGGGAGAAATGAATGCTGTTGGATCTTCATCCATCTGTCTGTTCCAGATTAATTTGGCTTCTTGGAGGTAGCAGGGTGTTATTAACTGCAGCTGCCTGAAATGGCCTTTTTCACCAGGAACCTGGATGTCTGGTAGACCTGTACTACTGGGGTATGTGATTTCAGCAGATAGTCGGGGGTCTCGCTCGCTAGCATGGCTTGTGGTTTCACCCACAAGACTCTGTTTTGTCTCAGTTTTTTGTGAATAGATGGCTCTCAATTTTATGGAAGGTTTTGAGAAGGTCCTTAAAGTGATGTCTGTTTGGGGTGTGTATATCAAGATTTTTCTGCTTTTATTTCATCAGACATCTCCGAAGCTTTGGCCGTCTCAGCTTAAAGGTGATCTTAATGCAATGTCTTTGGGATGGGAGCAAAAGTAAAACTAGACAAGCAGCCTGCCCGCTTAATGATGAACTGAGTTTATTTTCAGCCTGAATGAGGGCACTGGAGTATCTCTTTGTGGCTTATTTCTCAGACCGAGTGCTTGCTTTCTTTCCAGCAAGCTGTGGAAGTGCTGGGTGGAGGTGGTCTCTGTTGCAGAGGCTCAGTGGAGGATGGGGAAGCTTTACAGAGTTGTTTAAGCCTGGTAGAGGACCCTGCTTGTGCTGCAGTGGTAATAAAGAAGGTGTTTTATTGTTATGGATGAGTAACTTGCTGGGTAGCCTTAACTTGCAAAACTGTCAAATAGCTTTAGGTGCCTAAGCTTCTGTTTGGCCCATATGGTGTGTCTAGAAGAACCTAGGAGCTAATGCAACTGCCTGAATATTTAAATTAAGCTTTTTAGTGCTCTGTATTGAGGTAAACTGAGGCCTGTGGTAATTGCTGTAGGTGGTGTGAGATGTGGGTGAGAATCTCACCATGAAGGTTTCCACATAGCTACACAAAATTCAGATCATCACTTTTGGAAATACTAGCACTGATATTTCTACACATTCAGTTTCTCATTGCAAGAATTATAACGTAGATGCTGATAGAAATACTGGTAATAGAATGGTTGGGAAAAAATGAGCAGTGTAGTCCTCCTCTTGTATCTTTCATCTGAAAAAATAACTATGAAGGAGCCAAGTGCCTATTTTTTCTTAAAAGAACAGAAGAATGGACATGTCGTATGGACAGCAAAGTGTGTTATCCTGAAATAAAATTCAAGCACTCTCGACAGTCTGTCATACAAGATTTGCTTAAATAAAAGCCAAGTTGGCTAGAGCTTCTCTGCTGGGTAACTGTTGTGTGGATGTTTTTAGTGTTATTTTTGTGAGTGCGCTTCAACAGGAGAGATTTTAGCAAATAAGAGAAACCTTAAATCTCTGTCCTTCCTGGAGGAATGTATTTACCCATGAAAGCAGAAATGTTCATGCACACTGAGGTTACTGTCTCTATGAAGTCCCTCTCTGTAGAAGCTCATGGATACCGTTGCATTGCTGTTTTAACTCCTGTGGGTGTTGTGTCAGTGGGTGATGGGAGGAATAATCCTGTCCAAACTGATTGGTAAAAGTCTATCCCAGAAATTCTGCAAGGGAGGTGTTAGTGTAGATGTGTTAACTAACACTCTCCTACTTGTTCGTTTTAGTTATGTAGAGGCTTAGCAGCTTAAACAATTTGAGATGTTTTGATGCTGTTGTCTTACCCTCTTGCAGCGAGTTGGAAACCAACTATTGCATTGCTGAGTGAAGGCAGGAAAGAGCTTTCTTAGGATTTATAGTTTGGGGATCCAACTGGTGCTGGCAGATCTTCCCTCTCTTGACAGCAGTGAGATGGGCTGTGATTTTCAGGCAGGAGGACTGAGCTTGCACACTTTTCTCACTTTCCTCCTTTTGAGGAGAAGATGGATTCGTGTTCACTGCAGGAAGGGAACAGTGGCCAAGTGCCATTTGCATCCTGTAAGGGGAGTTGCAAATAGCTCTGTATTGGAGGTTTTGGGGCTTGGGTTTGGTGGGTTTTTTTTAATGAGAAAAAGCATTCATAAAACTGTTGATATGTTTTTTACAGCAGTCAGAAATGTTTAGCACCTTCTGTTACCCGTTCTCTGTCAAAGGAAAGTGATCTGACTCTCTTTAATTTTGGTACTTTGCACTCAGCTAATGTAGGTGTGCGGAAACATGTATTAAACTTGACCAAAGCAAGCCTTTAGACTTCAGCTGTTCTTTGAGAATGGATTTAGTTAAATCACTGAAAAAAGGCTTAGTGGAGACTCCCTGTGGTTTAATGCAAATTTATTTTGGTTTGCTGCACTAGGAAGAGGCTTAGGAAAACTGGAATGAGTGTGCCTACATATAGAGGTTTACTCTGCTCATCTGTGTAGGCTGAGTTTACAGGCAGGAAGAGATTAACGCGTATGCTAAAAAATTTAGAATGAAGGTGGCTACCAATGTACTTCAAATTTGTTGTGACATAAAGTAAAAACCATATATTAAAACCCCAACAAAACAGAAAGCTAGCAACTTTTGAATTTTTGAGCCTCATTTTTGAAGGTGCTGCATTGCTGTATATACCCAGCAGTGCAGCTGTTTCCACAGGTTTTGTAGTTCTGCTGGAAGCTTTGTTGAAACCTTGTTAGGGTTTATTATGGCAAGTGCAAACTCTGTTCTGACTAGCAAGAAACAAAACCTTTCTAAAATGACAGGCACAGTAGTGCCTTTTGGGCAAGGAATTTTAGGTCTGTTTGAACGCTGGGAACACAGCCTGGAAACTTGAGCATTAAATAGCACTTGCAAGGCAAGAGAAAGATAAGGTCTTAAATAGTGGGTATTATCACTTTCCTGACATCAGTAAGGTAATACATGGGATGAAATACCAGGCATGGCATTTCAGGGGGGTCATGAGAGGGGAGTCTGATTTTATTGAATGCTTTCTTCTTTTTTTTTTTTCTCTTCTTTTCTTTTTGAGAACAATGTATCTTGACAGGTTTCTCACATATTAAGTGGAAAAGTTTTCACTGCTGAGTTAAAAATGTCTTTCTTCTGAAGTGTGTCTTCAGCTTTGCGCTAGATAGGTGTTAACTAAACCTGTGTTTTAAATAACTCAACTAAAAATCTCTTCTTCTTTCTCAATGACTCAGCTTTCAGTCTGGTAGGTTTTTTTAGAAGGAGAGGAATTAGCAATCTGTGTGTCATCCAACGCAGAGGTGGCAAAGGTGGTCCCTAACCCCTTTTTCTGCCAACTCCTGCAGGTCTAGCGATGTGTGGCTAGAGAAGGATTGGCTTAACCCACTGATGCTATGGATGACTAAGCCACCAAAATTGGATAGGGAAAAATTGAGATGGAATAGTTTCCCATTGATTGAGCAGAGGTTTGTACAGTGGTAGTATCATGAAACTTGCTGCAAGGGAGGAGAGGGAGTGTATGGCTAGGAGCAGGGCTGCACGTTTTGGTAGCATGCTTCTTTCAATACATTAGGTGTCACCTAATGGGAATCATAGCATCATTTAGGTTGGAAAAGACCTTTAAGATCATTGAATCCAACTGTAAATGTAACAATGCCAAGTCCACTGCTAAACCATGTCCCTGGACAATACTGTGTACTGAAGCAGAAGGCAGTTAAGAAGACCTTTTCTATGCACTGCTAGAAGGGAAAATAAGCGGAGTTTGGTTTTTGTTTTTCTCTGAAAGACACCATTAGATAAGGCTAACTTTTCCAGACGGTGTCTTATCATTTTCCCACATTGCTTGCCAAGTGTCCATCAGAGCAGAAGTGCTGATCCTGGTGCTAATGACCTCCCCAGCCTTTCCCGTCTGTGGGGTTGGAAGGGGTCATGGCTAGAGGCTGTATCTCTGGGGATTGTCCACCATCAGCTGCAGTGTGGGAGGGACCATTGTCCTTGAGTCCAGCCGATGGGTAACTGTGACCTAGCAGTCCAGCACACCCTATGCTGTGTCTCATCTGTGAATTGATCTAGGCCTGGGTTTAAAGTTCAGTGGCAGTAGTGGAAAGTGGCTGGGTTTGGATGTCATTGAAGCAGGGCAGTGGGATTGTGCTCTCACTCCAGCCCTGGCTGCGCTCAAGCACTTGTTAAGCAGCTTGTCCTTTCTAGCTGAAGGAGGAATGATGGTATGCCAATTGGCTTGATCTCCCACCTCTGACATCGATGGCCATCATGCAACTAAATAGCTGGCAGTAGTTTTGAGGGTGGATCCTTCCTTCTCAAGTCTTGCAGTGATGGAATTAGAGGTGAGGATTGTGGACCCCAAGTATGCAACCTGTACATGTACAGATATGTCTTTCCAATACACTAAGACAAGTACATTTGATGTATTTTTATGCCTTTCTAGTTACATGCATTCCAGTCTATTTGGATCTTCCCTCATAAGAAGTGGATAAACCTGTAATGAAATTAATATAAGAGGAACGTAAGCATATGGCAGGGGACTCATTGACGGCAGACTGAAAACCAAGGGCATCATGGGTTTCAAGAGCCCTGCGCTTGATGTAAGAGTTGCATATTACACATGTTTGTCTTCTTGAGGCTCAGTGACACTGCCACCAAAGGAAGGCTAATGATTTTGTAGACCATCAGACCTACTGTGCTTTGTTCAGTCTTGCCAGCAGTGTAGTTACAGTGACAGGGTTGTGCTACCATGGCATTAAGAGCTGGTAGTGTGCCTGTGATCTGGAAGGCTTAGTTTTCAAGAAGTTAAGAGCTCCATCAGGGAATGTATACTGGCAAAAAAAACCTGATAAAACTCCCAATGATGTCTGTAGTACCAAAACCAGGCTTGTTTTAAGTTGCTGCAAACGTGGGTTGTTTTCCTTTTGCTGACACAGTTGTGTCTTTCTGCACGCCTGATGGATGTAGGTAGACCGATGTGTGTCCTGGCCTGAATCTGTATTTCTCTCCTTTTGGACAGGAGATGCTCCTTTCTAACCTGAGAAGCTTAGTCGTTTATACCATGCTGGTTTTAGTACAGTCCTGTTAGTGTTGACACAGCACATTAATATTAAAGTGCTTGTATTGCGCAGCAACTTCTATTTAGGCATGGCAGTATGATTCAGGCAGTGTAAGGGTCTCTACCTGGGGAATTGCCCACATGCAACTAAGTGTTTTGTTTCTCCCAATTTTATTGAATCTCTCCCCTGAAGTGGATGGAAAACCTGTTAACTTAGTGAATTACTTTCTGCTTTTCCCACAGTATCTCTGTAAATGCAGAAAGTCAGTGCAGGCGGTTCTTGCTGTGGCGGCTGACTGTAAGCGTGCTTCAGCTTTTCGTGCAAGAACTGGGCAAGGATGAGTCAAGCGTTTACTTTCATTTCTACTCCGCTGGGGGAAAAATGTATTGCTCATCGCTACAGATAATTATCTCAATACTTGTGCGATATCCAGGAATTCACTGCTGGCTCTCTTACCATGTGAGTTCCCAGATTAGGGCCCTAATTCCCTGCCACATTTGGAGCTGTGGGCTCAATCTGGGACAGTAAGGATAATGGGTGTAAAAGTTCACCTTCATTTGTTAAAATGCTGTTAAACCTGACAGGGTTTCAGTCTAAAACAGAGGAGGAAATCTTCGTCTCTGAATATGCTGCTTTCAAATGGTCAGCCAGTTGTTTAGCCTAAAAAAAGTGGGGGGGGGGGAGAGGAAGAAGTGGTGTGTCAGAAGTTTTAAGTCTACTTTTACATGGTTCGATTTTCTTTTTAAGGCTGGCATGAGCTGCTCCTACCCTGAGTGCTGTCTTGTTTGTCCCAAACAAATATCCCTAACGAGAATCACGATTTTTCAATGGCTTGAGCAGTGCTGAGGATGCCTGCTGGTCCAGAGCTACCAGCAGAGCTGTCATAACAGGCACCGTCATGTGCAGTGGGGTTTTGCATGGGGGACCCTGATTCTGCTCTAATCTGCTTTTCCACTAAGGTAACTCCCATTTCCTGGCTGTCATATAGAAGTAATAATAGAGTATGGGGTTGGGTTAAACCTCTTCAGAACTGCGTCATCCATAGTTTGAGATAGTGTAAGATAATATTAAGCTGCTTCATTATTTTCTTTCTGTAGCTGAAATGATAGCAGTGTCTGTTCCCAAACCTGTGCATGTGTGTCCCTGTATAAAATGTGTTGTGTCATCCTAAGGCTGGGGTTTTGCCTGCATATTGCTTGGAATGACTTGCATTTCGAGGGAAACTAGGGAGCACAGGAGGCGGTAAGTGCCAAGTGATGGCCAAATACTACTAGTTGTATAACCCTGGGAAAAAGCTAAGCATATTCCTTTGGATTTGAGTGTCAATCGGAAGAGGTGAATTGAGATCAAAGCTGCTAGTTTGTTCTGTCTTGTGTTCCTTTGGTATTTACAGAACCAGGTACTTGGTTTTTAGTGGTGTTAATGCCCTGTTGAGGGGCTTCACAGTTTGGGGTTTTCCCATAATGCCAGCAGTGTGCAGCTAGCTGAGCTTCATGCCAAACTTGGAGCGTGGCAATGGAAAAGTGCCCTAGGATCTACAGGTGATCTCTGTGGATCTTGGAGCTTGTATTTTCTGAAATCCAGGACTTAAACTGTGCTTCTCACTTACTGTGGATAATACTTTTGCTGCTGACTTCTTAAAGCCCATGGCAAACATTAGCAAAACGGGTGTTGCTACACCCTGTATGTGGCAATCCTCTGTGTAGATATATGCAAGTGCTCCAGCAAGGCATCGGACAAGATCCTGAAAATGCTGTAGGAGATGTGTTAGAGCATGCCTCAAAGTGTCTGGTGGGTGAAACTTCCCAGAATGGCTATGCTGACCCATACTTTCAGCTCCCCATGTATATGCCCGTCACAAGGTGCTCTGTGGGAACCTGTTTCAGTTGCAGCTTCACCTGGCTTTCCTGTGCATGGAAGCTGTGGCACAAAGCCAGGAGCATTTGGATTAAGTTTGTTTTAATTCTCTTGTAATCTTGACCTTCTATTTTTATTAAAGCCTTAAACCTAGGCCCCTTCCAAAGGCCATTAAAAGTCAATGGAGACATCTCACTTGCGAGTGCTGGTCAAGGCTGCCTGAAGGGGACTGGGCATCTTTGACTTTGGCATCTCAACCGGCTTGAGGTGCAGGTGATTTCTGCTCTGTGCATATTCTGAAGCACCATGGGTAAGGATGCTCATGTCTTCCCTGGACTGAAGGCACATGTTTGTACATTGCTGCTTCTGAAAAGCTCAGTTGCCTTCAGTTGGCTCCTGCTGTTGTTGCTCGTCTTTGCGCCTCCAGTAGCCAGCGTGTCCGCCCATGGTGCTGCTGGCACAGCTCTCCTTGGGGAAGAAGCTGCTTCTGCTAGCCGCAGTTGCCCTGAGTGTTGCATAAGGAGAAGAGCATCGTAGTGATTATATAAAAGAGATTATGCAACTGGGTAATTTGATAATCGCCTCTCCGGTGAGTGCTAAGAATAGCTTGTGAAGATGCGTTTATTTCTGTGATAGCCATCCACAGTGATTAAGTGCTAGAAGCTGCGGGTGCCGGGCTGTTGCATGGGGTGAAATACTTCGTGCCTGCTTTGTGAGTGTTGGCACTGAGACTCCCCAGCTCCGTTGCCCCTGTGCCGCCCTGGTAAAGCACATTGGTTCCTGTTCCCCTTGCCCTGTAGTGTGCTGTGACCTGCCATTCAGGTATGGTGAAGGTATAAAACTGTTCTGACTGTAAGTTGTCTTGGCTCTTGATGAACCTATACTAGCTGTTGGTGGCATCCTTATGGTGGTGTGTGATGTGTAGGCAGAGCAGATGATGGAGGAGGGAACATGTGTTTGCTTCTCCGTGAATTTCGGCTGGTTTTGCTATCTCTTACTTCCCAGAATATCTTTTATTCATGCAGAAGTTGCCAATACCCCCTGTGAGGTGTCTGGAGGGTGCTGGATGATTTCCAGGATCCTGGTGAGGAGCAAGGAGCCTCTTGGGGTGCTGTGAGACGACTGAGAAGACCACATGTGCTTCAGCCCAGCTCCTATTTTTGTCTCTGCTCATGGGCTTATCCCTCACTTGCAGAGGGGAAGGTGACTCACAAAATACCAGATGCAGCCAAAGCCAGCGATAGCTCCTGTAGTGCTAATTGAAAGCCACAGAGAGAAACGGGGAGGAGATAGGTGCTGTTCCTTGCCGTCTCTTAGCCCTAAAAAGGTTGTGCAGGGATGAGCTAAGGATAGCTCAGGAGAGGGCGGGAAGGGAGAGGAAAGCGAGTGAAGGAGTTTTCTGAACACTGATGATTCATCTGGGAACACCAGTCCTGGCTCTGAAAATGTTCCTGGAGCTCTCAGCTCGGCTGCTGGAGTCTGGGCAGCTGCTCTGGGCTTTCTTTTTTACTTTTCCTTTTTTTTTTTTCCCCTGGCTTCCCCTATTCTTGCTTTTGTGGGTTTTTAACTTTCCCTCCCATACACTGCCTGGCAGGTATAGTTGCCACCTTCTCTTGCTGCTCCAGCCACATCATATTCTCTACTTTGAATTGCTTTATTAGCTCTTGCTGCCTGAAGCTCAAGCTGTTTAACTGTATCTTCAAGCTGCCACATAATCCTTTTTGTACCTGCAGCTCTGACCGGGTTTCTTCCTTTCCCTGGCCTTGCTCTGAACCGTCATTCCACCCTTCTTGGCTTAGGATGACTTTTGTCTCTTGTGCATTATTGACTTCATGATTTGCAATAGTTTCTGATTCCTTGGCCTCTGGGTGCCCATTCTCTTTTAAGAATGGGTGCAATTCTCTTCTAAAAAGGCTTTTAACTTTTTCTGTACTTTCAACTTCTCTTTCTCTTCTAGGCTTTCGTCAGTGCCATCATAATTCAGCCCTGGCACATCCACATCCCCCATGGGCTTTGCCTCTCCTATCACTTCTTTACTTTCCCCTATTTGCAGAGGGAAAGGCTGTGCCATCTGCACTTACAAGTGCCTTATAAATCTGTTTCTCATGTGTTGAAATTAAGTGTTGGATACAGATTAACGAAATATAATTAAAAATCCAGTTTACTGGAAAGGAATACAGATTTCCATCTTTTCCTTTTTGCCTGAGTATCTGTTTCATTGCATGCTTTTTTTCCTTTTCGTATGTTAGGCCAGAGATTTGAGGGGTTGGCTTCCTGCTGCTTCCTAGAATTCCCTTTGCAGCATGGGTGACCCCTCATTACAATGGGCTGCCCTGTGTACAGTCCCTTTCACCTCTGTATTTATGCCTTCTCTTTGTACAAGAGTAGCAACCCTGGAATATGCTGTTGTTGTTGTCAGGGCAAAGGAGTGTTGGGGGAATGTTTTTAATGAACATATGGTTGTTGCATAATGTGGATGGGAAGTAGGCACAGGGGGATGCATGTGCAGCTCTCTGAACTGTAGAGAGCATGGGCAGCCACAGGCCATGGGTAATATGAAATTATTATGATACCGTATAAGTTCTCAGGTACTTAATGGACTTAATTTTTCAGTCTCAAACTACCCATTTAGAAGAAGATGTGAGTTAAGTTGAGAGTTTTTGCACAAGAGCATGTAAGGATGCATGAGGGCTGTTGCGGGACCTGCTGTAATGTGAAAATTGTTTAATTTGCAACTGTGCAGATACATTGAGAATAATCCCAACGGGACTGATAGGCAAGTGTGAAGTAGTGAAAAGAGGAGGAAGGCCAAATTCATGTGCTATAATAACTTGTTAAAGCCAGTGAAACTGAGATGATATCTCATTTGTATCAATATTAATGAGAGGTATGTCTGCAGACTCCTGCCTAGGATCAAAGGAAAATATTATTCCTCACTTTCAGATAGATAAGAGGGCTCAAGGTATATAAATACAGTTTAAACAGGTGTGATGGCGATATTCAGATCTGGAGCAGAAACACTGTACAAAATTTTGCTTTACTTTTGTCTACGTTGCCAGTGCCACATACAGCACATATAATCTGATTAATTTCAGTGGGAGTTTATATTCTTCTATGTTCTGGTACCTCCAGATGCAGCCTTGCCCCCAGAAATGGTTCAGCTGGAATGTACCCGTTATCTGACTGCTGAGGAGGAGGATGATGGGTTACATGTTTTGGAGTTTTAACTCAGATCCTAATTGATGAACTGCTCCCTTCCAGAAAAATAGCCTGTAAAGATATTAAATTTCTAATGAAGGTTCAAGTTCAGTTAAATATATTCTGTTAAATAGATTTCCAAAAGCAAGTCTGATGGAGGGGGAAAAAAATGAGTGGCGTCTGCAAATATCCCACTGTCTCGAAGTGTCTGACAGAGCCAAATTAATAACTTTTAAGAAGTTTCCTTTTGAAATGTTCCTGCGGCAAGCTTTTAAAAAAGCTTTAGAGGAGCTTGGAAGCAGCAACCCTTTGTAAAAAGTCTTTCCTTCAAGCAAGAACATTTACACATGATGTGAAGGAAGGTAATGAAGGGACAATTAGTACTGGGTTCCCTGATTCTGCCTAGGAAAAGCTCAGTGGCATTATTCACAGAGGTAGGGATGGCACTTGTAATTTCATTGTCAGCATTTGTACATGTTACTCGAACACTGCTAATGACCCCCTGGACATCTCCTCTGAGGTGACTGCCTCACTTGTAAGGACTGTAAGCATATGGGTCTTGAGGAAGGACTGAGACCTGACTGTGAAGCCATTCCAAGGTGTTTGATCTCACTGTCTACACGGATCTGCCAATTTTGTCTGGGCTTGGCCTTCTCTCAGCCTGGTAGGTGTTTCTGCAGCCAGTTGATGCCAAGTGCTTAGGAGCTGTATGTGTGTCAGCTTGGCACAAAAGTGCCTGCAGGGCTGGCATCCTGCTGCTGTGCCATGTATAGCTTCTGTCTGCAAGGTCTACATGGACCTGCAGGGCCAGAGATAGTGCTCATGTCCAGAAGCCTGTTCTACAACATGCACTGAACATGGCAATATCATGTACCTGACTTTAATACCTGGCTCTTCTACTGCAGAAAAGGAGAAGAACCAGGTATTAAACACCTCACCACCCCCAGTTCCTTTCTTTAGTGCTGTACATTGTTTTGGAGGAGCAACTCTTTTATGACTCCCTAGACTTTGATATATGCTGTATTCATGGTAACAGCTTCTCCAAATATCTGTCTTCCAAATTACATTAAACCTATTTATATGTTTGTGGTATTTCTTCATGCTTTATTCAAACACAAGTAGTCAAATAAAGAACAAATCAGGCTGTTATGCTTCAGAAGTCTCTGACAGTTAGTACTTAGATTTTTATGGGGAAACAGAATTTCACAATTCATTGTAATGACAAAAATGGTGCTTTTCTGGTACCTCTCTCAGAAAGATTTCATGATAGGTAAGAAAAATACCAGTCACATCCAGGCCAGATGCATAGCCCTTGTGCAGATGGGTAAGTGGGTTGAAAGTAATGAGAGAGTCATGTACAGTGTTTGTGGTAGAATTACAATGTTAATATTTCTGACTCCTAATTTCCCACTCCACTGCAGTATAGGAAAACTGCCCTGACTTCACAGTAAACACTTTCTTTGGTTTAGGTAGGCTCATGCTTTGCAACAAGCCCTCCCTTTTTGTGGACTTCTAAACAGGGGCATTTTTGGAAGTCCCATGCTGGACATGTTGTAGATGGGATGAATCCATCCAGGCACATGAGTGGTCGGGAGACAGATTTGTTTTGGTTGGGAGTCCTGTCCTTATGGAATTACCAAATTGCTAGCCTAGTATTTGTTCAGTGCATCCTGTTAGTATTGAATCTGAGATCAATAGATATGTCCAGACTCTTGTCCTATAGGCATTTTATCCTAGTCTTTTGATTTATGAATTTGGACATTTGCCACAGAGCTATACTAGTGTTGGGATTGTATACTTAATGACTTTCTGTTGATCTCATTAACCTCAGAGACTGTTAGTGATGGCAATATTTATTTGGGTAGAATATGAGTTAACAAAAGTCTGCCCCTCATCCCACCTCTTTTCGTAGCTGACTAAATCTGTTTAACTTATTGTTGTCTTTTTTAGTGCCGTGTTCATGTACACTGAAATACTGCAGGACCTAATGCTTGCATTTGAGGGTGGGTTTTTTGGTTTGTTTGCTGTTTTGTGGTTGGTTTTGTGGTTCTTTGGGTTTTTTTTTTCTTTTCTTTCAATTAATCATTCATTGAAATATACAGCCCTAGGCCAGTCTAAAGTTTTGCCACTGAGTAGTTTTGGTCAAAATAGATGCTACAGCACATTGAAACAGTTTCAGCACTTTCAAAGCCTGGTTTTATTTTAATACTTCTGAAAGCTAAGGAACTGAACATACAGGTTTACAATATGTGGTCACAGGAGAGTGGAACTTCTTTCTCAAAAGCTTGGCATTCACCCAGGGTGTGGGAGGCCAGTTTTATCTCCTTTATGTCATCAGGATTATTTGAGCGTGAATCACTCATCTCCTGGAAGAGATCCTAGCTGGCAGGAGATAGGATGTACTGGGATTGATTTATGTCAATTGTTGACATTATCCCTCTTCTTCAATGTGTAAAATACAAAGGAAATAATGCACTAAGCTAGGTGGAAAGCTGCACCGTAGCTCAGGCTTAGATACTCTTTGAAGAGGAAGACTTGTGTTTACAGTGTGCTTGTTCCAGTTATACACCTTCAGAGACAGAAGAACATAGACATGAAAGACAAAAAAGGATGAGATGTTAGGACTTCTGGTTGCTGTTAAACAGCGTGGCCTTGATTTGGGAAGTGTTTATGTGGGGGATTTGGGTCTGTTGAAGAAGGAGTAATTTTGTACTTGCTGGATTTTATGTGATGTGCCCAAAATTTTCCTACTGTGTCCTGGTAGAGGTAGGATGCTGGTGTAGGCGGGCATTTGCTCCTATATTTAGGCATTTCATGCAAACAGAAACATTGCCAGTGCAAAAATCCGTGATGTTGTCTCCTGGGATCGCCCGCAGCTTGGTGTGTGCTCGCTCCTAGGAGAGGCGGAGAGGTTCAAGTCTTTCTGTAGGGAGACATGAACACAGATTTGCCATATTCTGGCAAAAACACATTAACGGTTTGGGTGGATCTTTACTGCAAGGTGACAATTGCTACTGCCTCCTTTCCCTTACCTCTCTGTTCTGCAGATGTGTCCCTTGGGATGCTTAACAGATACCAAGAAAACAAAGATTTTTTTTGTTTCAGGAATGCCGGAAACAATTATGTTTCAGAACTCAAAACCCCGCAGTTATGTGCCCAACTCCCGAATAGGAGTGGGTTTCTGTTAAGGTTTCAGATCAAGCTGGCACCATCTGGAGTTTACCTGCCACTACATATTTAATTCATCTGCTGATAAGAAATATTTCTATTTAACAAGTAGCTCATAAAAATCTGTCTTCCCTCCTCCTTTTTCATTGAGTGTCTCATAGCAGCGTTATGAATGTTATTGCACACCCAGGCAAGGAGTGTGGCAGTACTGGAGAGAATTATTTCAAATAAGCACTGTTCTTCTGCAGTAAGTAGGGAGATGAAAAGTGATACAGTGAAGGCTGCAGAGAAGGCAGTGCCTTTTACACCTTTCCCAACCTTAAAGACTGTTGTAAACCAGTTCTGTATGACATTTGGGCTTAAGGGCATTTATAGTGTCTTTTCTAAGCACCAGATTTTTATGGAGCTGTGGTGTGCCACTTCACGGTACTTTCCTCGCCTCCTGTCTGTCTGATAGGGGCTAGGGTAGGGAACTCATGCGGATGCTGATTCTGGGGCTGTCCTTTTTCTTGAATGAAAATCTTAAGGCAATTTTAGATACTTTTTGAAAGATGTTACTTTTATGAACTGATGAAATGTCCCTGGAACTGGATGTTTAATACATGAAGTGGTGAGTGTATATATTCCTGTGTCTCTTCCGTGTCTGCTGTTCTTATTGTTGGAGTTTTTTTCCTAATATTTTGAAATAATTCAATGATGTACAAATTTTCTGGACTTTTTTTTTTCTTTTTCAGTTTTCCAATCTTGCGTTGCTGTGGTGAGGGACAGAACTGGTAAATCAAGATTGATTTAACACTGGCAGCTCTGTTGTCAAGAAAGACCATTCAAGGTCTCTATGCAGTGAAATTAAGAGAGAAAAAAGAGTTTTCAAATGAAAGTATGCACATCAGCGACATCAGTGCTGAAGTTCCTTGTACCTGTATGTAGAATTTGCACTCCAGGTTTCCTGTTGCACACTATAAGGAGGAAAACCTGCATCCTCAGCCTGTGATCACAATTTTATGTGCATAAATACTGCTACAACATCCCCCAAGACTTCTCTGTCCTAGTATCAGGCAGACATAGCCCAGGCAGTGTGGCAGGAAGCTGCCTACACACATGCCTTGCAAATATGCCTCAGACCTGACCTGGAGGGAACACATCTGTGGGTGGATATACAGCACAAGCTTCCTACCTCTTCAGTGCTCTGTCCCTCAGCTGAGGCTGTCAGCAAAGCTGATAATGAGTCCTGGTGATGGGGATGGCTTTTTATGTTTGGTGGAGGAGAGTCCAGTATGGTGATACGACAGTTAAAAAACCCATGTTATTTCTTTAGACCTCAGCTTATGTTAGAAATAATCAGTTACCTCGTTCGTGTCTTCATATATTTGAAGTTATTTTTCCAACCACTGTTTTTATATGTGATCTACCTTACTTCGTGGGGAGCAATAGAAAAGTATGGCCCCATGGCTAATGGCCATTACTTCTGTTGAGAAAGATTAAATTCTGGGGTTCTTTCTTTCCCTTTGTTTCATGTCCTTGATGACATCAACTTTCCTGTTGGCCTGAAAAGCCTTAGGCAGTGCTTGACTTGTGATGCAGGTGGAGTTGTACCTTCAGAAGCCACAGGCATTACCATTGAGAAGTCTCCTCCATCAATTCCTTGAGCAAGGCTCTCTTATTTCTTTTGCATCTTGATTCTGGAACTTTGATACATCATTCTGCAAGGAAAAAACCCCAAACTCTTCCTATTTAAATCCATGCAGCTTTGATTTGATATTTGTCTTCAAAGGAATTCTAACTCCAAGCAAAATTTAGTCATTAAGTTATCTCAGTTATGGATTCCCCATGATTTTCCAAATGCTTGCTCAAGTTATTCAGAAAATGCTTTAAATGAGAAAGGTCTTCCACTGGTTTGATCTGTCTTGAAACCCAAAATATTTTTTGTGGCTTTATCATGATGTCATGAAAAACTCATGAATAAGCTAGCACACAGACCCATCCATGCGCAATGTGGATGCCTGGGAGCTGTTGGTCAAAATCAGATGCCTTTCTAAATCCTCATCTGGCTAATTCTCAGGCCAGGAATGGAACTTCTGTATGGGTGGGAAGAGATGCTCCTGCTGCTTGAAGAGCTGTTGTGTTAAATTTAATGGTCTGTGTCTTGTAGACATAAAATCATCTTTGTGATTGTTTATGGATTTTTAAATCTGTGTATTCATGGGGTTTGAATTCTTTAACTGTAGCTATATAGGGAGATTTTGAATATTTAATGGGGTATTGAGTACTGCATAACTTTCCCATGTATGGGCTTGCAGAAGGTGTTTTGATGGATAGGGTGGTTTGTTTCTCAAACTCTGTAGGGTCAGAGATCATGTGTCTGAAATATTTTATGCATGTTGTGTGGGTTTTAGATAATTAATACTTTATGCTTGCCCCTGAGATATGTGGCAGTGGTTAAAACTCAATTAAGTGGTGATTATACAGTGATTATACTGAATGATGAATGTTTCATTTATTTGATTTGAAATAGGAAATAAAATATATTGCTGCCATGCTGGTTTTATTTCAAAAAGACTCTGTCAAGACTAGCACGTTCAAAATCTGTTCAGTGTCCTAAATTTATCCTGCTGGAGGAGTGCAGATATTTCTTTGAGGACTTTTTAAAAGGGATTTTGTTGTCTTGTTTTGTAAGGATGCTTCTGGCACCTTTATAAAGGCTTTTTGCCTTGTCACCTTCAGATTTAGACCAAAGTCTTATTCTGCTCACACTGTTCATTAATTGAGCTCTTGCTAATTGCACATTGAGAAATATATGTAACTGAAAGAAATAAGATGGATGAGACAAGTGTCTGTCTGTACCTCTTCTCCATCTCGGGCTGTGGTGCTGTGCCAGAAAAGCTCATGAGCCTGCCTAGTGTCAGAGGTCCATTCCTGTTACACTTCTCCAGCATATCTCCACTTGGATCAGAGATGGTATCTAAAGGGTATAGCTCCCTTTTTATTTCCTTTAATGACTGTTTTGGATCTGTCTTCGTGAATTTGT
The DNA here is from genome assembly GCA_009867235.2 of Psittacus erithacus. NCBI lineage: Eukaryota > Metazoa > Chordata > Aves > Psittaciformes > Psittacidae > Psittacus > Psittacus erithacus. The sequence continues at coordinate 71,814 of WYDI02004053.1, read as the reverse complement.
CTAGTCCCTTTTGAATCTGCTTCTGCAATTTTTGCAGCAACAGATTTCATATTTTGCCTATCTGCTGCATAAAGAAGTACTACTTAAACTAATTTCCTGCTAGGACAAGAGGCATTCATTGAAACTAATGTTACACAGCTTGTTGAATAATAGCTTTGTACTCAGTCTCATTCAGCAGTGCATTCAACCTTGCTCTTGCCCATCACCCAATCATCTGTTTTCCAGGTTGAAGGCTCTCAAACCATTTAGACCCTTCTTGAAAGGTCGCTGCTCCATCTCATTATTCATCGTGGTTGCTCTTCTCTGTACTTCTGACTCTTAGCTACAAGCCCTTATTGAAGGGCAGAAATAAGGACTTGGACGTGCACTTCAACTTCCAAAGGGAGAAACTGATCATGAGTATCTGCTGGAAATTTGGGATTGCTCTCCTATATGGAAAAAGAGCTCTAACTGGTCTTACAAAAAAAAGGAAACAAACAACCCTAACTTTAATCTCTGAGCTTTTAAGGAACTGTAACAAAATAACTCATTGGCTTGATTTGGATTCTAGTAGCATTACTGGAACTTATTTGTAACTTACTCTGTATGAGGTTATTAGTGAAGTAAAGGACTTCTCAAAACAGAGAGCTAAAGGCTATGAAACCTACCTTGAAAAGTACATAATGAGTCATGCCTTGGGAAGATTCATTGCCTTTGATAGGGCTGGCCAAGGGGTAAATTAGTATGTGTTCACCTGCTGTGCTGACACTGAGAAAGAGAGAAACTAGTCTGGCGTAACTTTGAAAGCTCAGTGCTTGGAGGCTTTCTAGAGAGTGCCTGCAGAAAGAGATGGGCAGATTTTAGCCTGAAGGATAAGTGGATAAGTGCAGCTGTCAGAAGACGGCTGGGATACATATATTGCTTCTGCAGCAAATGCTCAGCTCCCTTCTGTGAGCGTCAGAAGGAGGGCTGCTGATCATCATGACTGACTCCTAAGAGCTCTGCTATGTAAATGGAAGTTTTATCATGCCATTTCTAGCTCACATCCTTGTTTAGGAGTAAGTTCTGGTTTATATAGCTGTCCCACATTTATGGCTGTAGTGCCGCAGTGTCTTAGTGGTGTACAAAGCAACGTGGCTAACATTAGTCTTAGGGTGTTTGTGCCTCTCAGGGGAGGCTTTTTAGTGGAGCTCTTGGTTTGGTTGAGTGTCTTGGCTTTTTAGGTTTTTAATGTTACACATTGTTGTGCATGTTTTTGTCAGGGTGATTCCTTGTGTGTTTGGAAAGAAAAGCAGTGGTGTTTGTGAAGGTGTGTGCCTGTCTTTGAGTAAGACTTTGAAAGATCACAGAGCTGAGACGTGGGCTGCTGTCAGAGGGGAAGCTTGTCTCACCCTGCTTTCCCAAAGATTATCTGAGGCTGTGAAGACACTGCTCCAGAGTCAGCTGGGCAGGATCCCCCAGCTAGGTGATCTTCCACTAGCTGAGTGATTTTTCAGGTAAGAGGCTCAGGGCATGGAAAGTTTAAGCTCAGGTTTGTATTATTTTATTGAAGAGAGTGGAGAGAAACTGGGGTTTTGTTTTTTTTGTGGTGGGGTTGTTTGGGGGGGCCTGTTGGTTGTCTTTTCTTTTTTGTAGCCTGTATTGAAGGAATGCACATTGATGCTCTGAGCCTGTTGGATTTTCCAATGTGTTTATGGTATAACATCTGTTAATGCTGTAGTTGGTGGTAAAGGCACCTATAACAAGGCAGAGTCCACAGTCCATAGTCTAGGCTGTTGGAGTCTCTTAATTGTGCTCTGCCCTTGAAACTGCAGGCAAATTTGACCACTTATGGATGTGTATGGAGAGTCAGAGATGAATGGAAAATCCTCAAAACACATTTTGGTGCCCATTTTGCCTTCATTGTGTAACCCTGTCATCACACTGATACCTCTGTGGTCACAGTGGTGACGTGCACTTGGAACTGGAAATCATCTGCAAATTGTTAGTATTTGCATCCATGTCACTTGTATCCATTTCAGTATTGCTATAAATAGAGAAAATTTGTCCTTTTGAGCCTTAATTTGATTATCTGGACACAAACTGCTGGAGAAAGAATGGGATTGTGTGCTTTCATCTGTGTTGTTTCAAACAGATTACACAGTCGGGCTGTTAACTAGTGCTTCTGTGAGTATATCTTACATTAAATGTTGTAAATCAAAGTTCAGCTGCTACAGATCTTACTTGGTGGGTGGTTTGGTTTTTTTATGAGCTCCAGTGTGGGCCTATAGTAACTGTAAGTTCATCAATATGGATTTTTAATTTTGTTTTTTAGAAGGGCTCTTTTAAGCACGTCTGATACTTAAAGTCATCATGACATGAACTGAGTGGATGAATGACTTGAAATTCAAGCATAGACATCTTGGTTTAATCTCAGCTCTAAACTCAGATTCTGAGACTTCAGACCTTGATACACTTAGTCTTTTTGCTTTGTGTTGGGTTGAAAATATACCACCAATCAGCTACTTAGTACCTAGGTCTTTCCAAAATTGTTCTGCAGATTCAAGAACATTATTTGATAGAGCTCAAAATAAAAAGAGGAAATGATTGACAGCCTAATGCCAAAATAAAGCCCTGTCTGTTTAGATGGGGCCAGAAAATCAGGTAGCAAAGTTGTCAGTGCAGATGGGATTGAAAAATATTTGTGGGCTTGTGAGGCTCATGCACTCGCTGTGGGTACTTGGTATCTGTTGACACTACACTCTCAGGAAGACTTGCAGGAAAACACAGGGATGTGAACAGTAGCATTTAGTTTGGATGTAGTATCAGAAAAGAAACCAGTGTGAGATTCCTTGGTGTTCCCAATGTTGCCTTGGTGTTCCTGATGCTGCCGGATGTTTTTGCTTTGCTGCTGCTTGGATGAGAACATGCATAGGTAGTCAGTAAAAGACTTTGCATGCCTGTCCTATTGCCCCAATCCTAATTCTTTCTTCCTAAATCCCACCTAATATTCAAATAAATGTGTGAAGTTCTCAATGAGCTGCCTTCATGCTGCCTTTCCCCTTAACCATTAGGAAAGGCTTTAAATAAATACCCTCAGTTTCTTCCCTTGCCCTTTTGCAGGTCCTACCACCGACTCTATGCCATGAATGCAGAATGTGACAGCAGTTGAGCAGCTATACAGAGACCGCTTGCTGTCGTGGCAAGGAATATTGCTTTTACTCTGTGTTTTTACCTTGCTTTCTGTTGTTTCTTTTGTTTTAGACTTTGCTAGTCCCTGTTCCCATTTTGTGCAGTGATTGTGAAGCAATGTCCTGGTACCTCATTAGGGCTTCTAAATGCAACCAATGATAAATACAACATAATAGTCATCCTGACATACTTTCTATCAAACTCTACTTCTGGTGAATTTATTTCCCCTTTATTTTTTTTTGTGGTGCTAAGCACAGCAAACAGCTGCTTCTACCAGCAGAAACTCAGGGGAACTGACTTTCCCACTGTTCATTTTCCCTTTGGTCCATATGGATTTCTGCTTAGACCTAGGGGCAGATGCACTGTGCCTGCACAGTTGTATAACATGCCGTTGCCTGCTTTTCTGCCCTGAACTCATAATGAAATAACCTAAATGATTATAAAAGCTTTAGCACCAGCTTCATTTCATTTTAATAGAGCAATAAAAACAACCAGTGCGCAAGCTGCTGGCTCCAGTACTCCTGCATAAGCCATTAGCAAAACAACGTTACTGGCTCTTGACAAAGAAAAACAGCAGTGACAAGCCCAAGAATTTGCTCTGTAAAGAAGTCAACCAAGTGCTAGTGAATCCAGAGACCCACTCTTATGCATGCTGGCTGCTGTGAGCTCTTTGTTTGAAGTTGAGAAATTGGCACTTTCTCATAATTTGTTTTGCATGCTGGCTTTGTCTTCTGTAAATATCCTTTGCAGTGTTTCCAGCAATGTTGGCAACTGCCCAGGCGCCCAAGGAGCTTTTCCAGTTAACTTGTGTGTATGGAGACCTGACAGGTTTTGCATTTTATGCATGAGTCTAGCTTATCCGGCTGCCTCTTATGCTCTCCTTCTGCAATACTAGCAGCTAATGTATTTGCAACATTATACTCTACATGCCAAGTACAGTGTGTGGAGTCTCCACATAAGGCCCAAAGGAGACCTGAGATGTCCCCACTACAAGGACCCGGGTTGCCTCACTGGTTGTGGGGAAGCATGCTCATCTCATGGGACCCAGCACAGGGAGCCTTCTGTATTGAGCCCTCTATCTACCTAATGTTTGAGTGTTCCTTAAAGGGTGCCTATGCAATTGGTATATTGTGTATTCGAAAGCATATAGAAATTGTAATTAACCCTCATTAAACTACTACCAATTGTTTGTATATTATCCTCCGGTGTTTTACTCCGTTTAAGGAAGAAAGTGCTGCTCAAGGCTTGGTTCCTGCATGGATAGCAAATGGTCTGGCTTCATTCATGGCTACCTGTCAGGGTGGTTGAACCCTAGTGCTTTCTCATGGATGGTAAAACTCCCAGCAGGGCACGCTGGGAGACCTCTAAGAGATTGGGTCTCCTCTTCCCTGTCTCTTCCATCGTTTTCCTTCTTTCAAGCTAGAAAACCCCACCTTTTTAATTTCACTGCTGAATGTAAAGATGTTGTGATCTCTCTTTTCCAGGAAAAACTTTCAGCATTTCAAACTCTTAAGACATTCACTACATATAGGCATTCCCAAAAACATCCGGCCAGCTGGGGCAGTCTAAAAATGCATTATCAGCTAGTACAAGAAAAATGCTGGAAGAGAGACATAGATGACCTCAGGGTGAGTGAGAGGATGGGAGAGAAGATGAAATTATCCCTAAACAGAGCTTGAGAAAAGAATTAATATCCCTTTACTTTGTGTTACATTCTAGTAGTTGTGTAACTCGGTACAAATAAGGGAACCAAGCCTTCTTTCTGTGCCTCTATAGCCTGGAAGAACATTTAATAAGTTTGTATGGATTCTTCCGTTCTGCTTTTGCAGAACTGGGTAGACAGCACAGCATCATCACCTTTCCCTCTTGGCCAGATCTTGTTTCTCTGTTTAGGTTTGTTTCACTGTCCCTGCAGAACATCTGTCAATCACCTAGATGGATGTGGTTGCATGTGTACCTTTTTAAAATTGATATTAATCTGTGATTCATTTATGTTCAGCAGTGTCATTGGCAACAGTCTGAGAGGTATCCTGGTCTCATGTACTTCTCTCCTTGCTTCTTTCAACTGACCTTTGTAGTTGTGAACCTTTGAAGAATGTTCATCCTGTTGTTTCCAGCCTCCTGATGCCTGTTCTGTTTTAAATGAGATGTTTCCAAGCTGTTAGGAATGCCTTTTCTGCTGTAGCTAGACCTTTCAATCTTTGGTAGAGCTGTTCTGAAATAGGACAAGAATTTCCAAATGTTTATCCTTAGACTCTCAGTGCTTTGTGGATTTGTTATTTTTAGTAATCATTTATTGTCAGTCTTGTGTTGGAGATCTTCCTCTCCCCCACCAAGGCCAGCTGCTAGAATCAAGGGGTTGTGATGACTTTCACAAATGAACAGGGAGCTTTGTATCCTGATGGTTGCAGACAAAAGTGCTTGACATTTCATTCTCTTTGAACAGAGTTATAAAATGTCAACACAAAAACATGCCATGTAAAGAGTTCCAACAGCATCCCACTGCAAAGCCCTGCTGATTTTGGTTCTGAAGTGAAGAGGTTTTTGTTCTGCCGATGATGTTTCCTTTCCTTTCTTTTTATTTAAATGAACATTGTACTGTTCCAAGAGCGGTCCATGTGGATGTGCCTGGAAGAAGTCATCGAGTTATCTCACAGATGTAGTCATTCTGGATGTAGGGTTTTGGTTTTATGAACATAGGGGCCATGGTAAAACAGCTTCATAGTGTGGGGTTTTTCTCTCCCCTCCTCCCCCCCCCGAACTAAAAGCATAATTAGCCCTTTCGTTGCATTACTTGGTACTATAATTGAAAGCCCTGAAGTCCCACTGAAAGCTTCTGACTGGACTAGGCTTGAAGTATAAAGAACATCCTCTAGTTGTAAAAGTAACTAGAAGTTCCCAAAATATCAAACAAGTACCACTGATAGCGTATGAGTCCAGGTGGATGCTGGTGCTACTTGGTTGTGCAGGTATGGGGTCCATTCGTATTGGTGTCATACCAGCTAAGTTCTCTTTCTGAAACCTTTGTATTAAGTGGGTTGTTGGAGCTCAGCAATGACCAGGGTCTTTCATCCCTTCCATGCATCACTTTGATGTTGCAAGTGTGTGGAGCAGCACTGCTGTGAAGCCAGGTGTGTGATTCTCCTGTTTGTGGAGATGTTTCCTCTGTTTTCCTTGCTTGTGTTGTTTTACCTAGTTCTGCAATTGTTCTGTGTCACGGGCGGTTGCTTACATTATTGGTAGCTCTAATACTAAATTTAAAGACTGAATAAGGTAACTTCTATCCTCTAGTTTCTTTCTTTGGAGAGAAAATGAAATGTTTTAGCAAGATGATATCTTCTAAGAGAAACATGTACCAAATGGACCCTGTCTGAGAGTGCTGAGTAGCAGCCACATCTGCTTCAAACCATGAAGGCCCTGTCTTTTAGCACTGGGGACTATAGCCTATAGGTCTTTACCTGGCTGGATAGGTGCCTGTGTGCTTTCATATGTTTATTGTTCTGTGATGTGACCTAACATGTACAAGCATCTTTTGTCACAGGAGCAGACAAGCATGCAAGGGGCAAGCTGCAGAAAGCCAGAACAATTAATCTAACATGAATAGTGAGTTCAGCTGCATCACTGCTGTCTTTGTAGACCCCAGAGGGATATGGCTTTACTCTGTTAAACAGCAGGAGGAAGGGAGCAGCAAGGGCCTGGCATCTTCTATGAGCAGGATGAGGCCAGGGAGACCGCAAAAGCCTGAGAAATAGCTGGAGACTGATCTGTTTCCAGCAGGCTCTCCACAGCTCTTGCCACTGCTTTGTCCCTTGGCAGAAGATTTCCCCACATCCACCAGGCTGCTCTTTTCCACCCCAGGACTTGAGGGTAGGAGCACAGTGCTGTTTGGTTGCCTGCCCTTAAGTGCTCAGCGGCGATGTGCTTTGCTTCATGTCCGCTTTTGATCACTTTTGGTTTAAACTCATCCTATTCTTTACACGCAAGAAGGCACAGGGCCATGTGTGAAACTGTTTTCAATCCAACCCATCTTCCCCACCTCAGTCATGTTCACCCAGTGGTTTATTTGATGTGATGGAGAGATACGAACTAGAGTCTGATCTGTGGAGTGCTGGATTGTGCCTTTGCTTTACCAGGGAAGGATAATGCTGCTTGGCTTGGCCAGTGATGGGGAAGTCTTGCCAAAGGCTGGGTTGTTGAGGCCTTGTTTTTTATTTTCCCCTCCCTGGAGTAGATTAAAACTGTATCTGAGCATAATAGAGGGGTCTTGGTAACGTTGCAAGCTTTGACTTTTAAAAAATTTCTTTTTTTTCCTCCTCTTTAAAACTATTACTTATTATGTTTTACATTTTGTGCTGCCAGTGGGCCCTTAACAAGAGGAGAATGTATTTTTTCACTAAATGCTACCTGCTGAATGCTCTGCCTTTATGACCTCAAACTGCCTGATTCACATGCGTAAAAGCACAAATGAAGCCCAACAGGAAAGAAGCTCTGTGTAATCAACAGTTTCCCAATTTCTCTGTCACTTTTGAGCCTTTGATTTTTACTTCTGTACCGTAGTCTTTATTTTTCTTTTGTACTTCACTGCTACTCATGGATGTTGTGTATGTGTGTGTGTGTGTATGTGTATATGTATATATAAGCATTGTCTCTACTAATTCTGCTCAATCTACTTTGTAAGCACGTAAGCATGAGAAGATACTTAGCACAGGAATACAGAGCTGCAAGAGATGTAACTAATAAGCATTTTTACTGCATGTGACTTCAGTGCTTCAAAAGTGGTTTTAGTATTTAGATGTGGTTTTAGTTTCTAGATTCTCCTTGCCAAGCCTGAGAGGCATGTTTTATTTCACTTCTGTTCCCTGCAAATACCAAGTACTTTATTACTTTGTTCTGTACTAAAGGAGGGAAATCCACTCATCCGAACTATAGATAAGTTGGTTAAAGACTTTATTAAGTGAGATAAGCAAGTGAAACCTCTCTGTAATGCTAACACCAGAAACACTTGATACTTAAAATAGAAAGGAAAAAAATCAGCTCTTCATCTGTAAGAAAAGCATTTCATGAATTTTTTAGGCGCATGTTTTTCCTGCTATATGCGATAGTAAGTCTGTGATCCTGATCTAGTCAGTTGGTGAGCTGACTGATAGTTTTACATGATAAAGAAAAAGCAGGAGAAAATGTTTGGTGTGGATGTCTAGTGGTGTAGATCACATTGTCCTCTTGCCCTTTCTCTGCTTGCTGTAGTCTGACTTGCCTTTGGCATTCTCACAAGCTAAAATATCTGCCTCCCGCTCAGCTCGCCTTGTGCCAGGACTGAAACTAGAGCATATTGTTCCATCATTAAATGGGCAACGTTGAATACTTGGGGAAATTAACAACAGCTGCAAGTTCTTCAGCTATTTTTATTTGTACTGTGGCTATAATTTTTCTAGTGTGTTTGTGCTGAAGTCAGAAGAGGAAAGGAAAATAGATCCCCCAAGAGGCTGGCTTTTTGGTTTTAATTAAAAAAAGGTCCTGCTGAACAAAAGCATCCATAAAGCAAATAGTACTGAGGGCAGCCTAGGAGTTTATTCTGTGTTACATGGGCCCCTTAGTCTGCTGCTGGTATGACTTTCTAGGGGCTTTAGTGGCACCTTGGCACATGGTGATGTAACTGGCACCTTCCACGGTCAACCCTCTCCTTTAAAAGCCCTACTGCTTGTAACATCTGTCTTAGCCTTACATAAAGATTGATGGCAGCGAAGCAATTTTCTTTTTTATTTATGTTTTATGCTCCTAACCAGAGTCATCAGCATAAGTCCATGGCCAAGCACTCTGTTCAGCAGTCTTTGGACAAGGCCCTAAAATCAAGCTAAGAAAGCTTAAGAGGATGATTGTAGAAGTGTTTCTTAAGTATCATTTAATAGTCCAGTGGCTCCTATTTCTTCCCCGAAGTCGCATCATCATGTGCCAGGAATGACAAAGCAGAGCCCACGCTTTAAAACAAAAGGTCAGCATGGATCTGTGAGATGGCATCTTGCCCTTGTACTAAAGGGGTTCAGGCTCCTCCTTCCCCCACAGTGCCAGGCAGCTCTGCGGGTGCAGAGGAGAGACTGGGAGATGGTACTGGGGGAGAATGGATATCACAGCATTTGTTGTTGGTGCTTTTTGAGCACCTGGAATTAATATCCCTCACAAGGAGTTAGGATGTTGCCTTAAAGTTGGAACTGTAGTGAGAAACAGCAGCTATATGTGTCGCTGAAGGGAAAAAATGAGGTCTTTGCTTGATCTGTGGCCTTTTTAATAGTCTGACTAAACACTTGGTAAATGCAGGGGTGAATGAGAGGAAGCTCAGCCTGAAACATTACCCTTTCTGAAAGTACAAAGAGGATGCTCCTTAGAAGCCTTGCCATTGTGCGACTGTAGGAGCCAGACATAAGTGCATTGTTTGTTTATTTGAAAGCAATTTAGCAAGTATGTCTTTTTCCTCTAACTGAAGAGAGATGTGCTCCAATTCTTTTGTCTTTTTATGTGACCCAGCTCATGGCAAGACATCTATTCTCTAGGCTGGATGCAACTCTAGAAAAATGTGGGAATGCATAGCCATTCCTTTAAAAACTTGGAAAATATGTTGGTATGTTTCTGGATTTGAATGGAAACAAATAAGAGAGGTGGTTTGCTGTTCTTACTGAGTATCTTAAGACTTTAAGGGCAAAGCCAAACCTCTTTCCTTTAACACTTGTGCACATGCTTCAACTTCACTACCATGAATAGGAATGGTGATAACGCAGGCTGCTCTTCATATATAGAGTCTCCTTCACATGTTTAAAGGACTGAGGCTTCATTTGGTATCTGATGGCTGATTTGGGGTCTGTAAACTGGGGTAAAGAATTCTACTGCTTTAGAGAAACATGGTTTTATTGACATGAGCTGGCAGTGCTACATTTAAACTTTCATAATTTCATTGAGAAAGAGCAATGTCATAACAAGCAACCTTCCAGTGGTGAGGTACCAGGCTTTGCCTTTCCCAAATTAAAGGCTAAGCACACTATAATGGAAAGGGTTGGGGTTTTTTTTGCCTTGTGCTGTGGGAAGATGATAACAAGATTTCTGCCTTGACTGGTGTGAGGAGCTGTAGCTAATTCATGGTGTCATGCTTCCATGTCAGAAAGGGCTCCTGGTTTGAAACTCAGTTAGAAGTGGCAAAAATGGGAACTGCTGCCCTGCATGGAGGAGAGGAGCACCAGACATCTGCCAGTGGAGCTGTCCCCTCACCCTTTACAAGATGCTGTCATTCCTGTATGGTTTCCTATCATTCATAGTCTGCCTCTCTGATGTCCTCAGCTGCCACCCTGTTGATTTTTGACCTCTCAAGCCTGTTTGGAAAAGGGTTGGGAAGAAGCCTTGACTGGCTCAGTCAGTGCCATTTATTCCAGTTAGCCTCCTCTGCTGCCTGATGGTTTTGTTTCTGAGGAGCAGAAGGGAGGAGAGGATAATGACCTGACTGAGATCTGATGACCTTCTAGATAATCCATATCCTGAAAAATACACCCGTGGGGTCATAGGAGATGACTCTGTATTATTCTTGTTTGGTTCTTTGCTTCTTAGCTGCTAACTCTAACTCGTATACACCCTGGTAAAAGAAGAATTAGCACCAGATTTTGTGCCTTTTCTCACCTTGCTGGCTGCCTGGACACATCATTCTTTCGCTCACTTCTCTGCCCTGCTGCTCCTCCTGCATTTCTTTCTCCCATCGGTGAGTTTCCATTTGTGGTTGCAGTGTAAAGGTTCCTTTGCCTGTGCAGAACTGCCCTGGAAAAATGTAGGAACCATGGTGCTGGTTTAGTGCCTTTGTTCTGTGGTGCTCTTTACCCTCTGGGTTGAGCCCTGTAGTGCTTGGAAAAGCAGCTGGCAGACCTGTGAAGAGAGGGGCAGCAAGCCAAGCCATGTCCTGGGGAAGCAGGAGCAATGCCCTGGATACTTCTGGAGTTGCCCACTGCTTGCACAGGAGTTGAACTTTCTCCGAAAGTTCAATTTGTGCAATGTTGTCAACATTGACCAAATATGCAAGTGTGTCTGTGCTCGTTTCTAAGCTATCGGTGCTACTTCCATCTGTTAATGTGGGCAGACACTATCAAAATCCTCAGCACTTTCAGTCTAGTTGAATAATTTTCTGGCTGCTAGGTTTATAAATTAAACATTCATGGCCATATCTCATGCTATTATCCATCCGTAGCAATACCTTCAGGCAGGGATCTTGAGGTTTTTTGGAGTGTAGACCATATCTTAGTGGAGAGCGAATGTTTCATTTATACTTCACCTCACTCTTGCAGTTCTCAGTTGCAGAATGTCCCTGAGGTAATCCGAGATGTTCTTTGTGAGGCGATAACCTTGGTAAAGAGATTTTTGATGTCTGTGTAGTCTGTGTCAAAGGGATGAGTGGAATTCATTACAGCATCCCAACTTTTCTTTGTGTCTTGTCAAGTAACTTCCTCACGTACAAATAGGATCTATCATCTGCAAGCAGGAATAAAGAAAATGAAGATGAACTGCAGTCCACAAGAGTGGTAACTAGAGGTCCAACAGTGATAACTAGGAAATTTGCATTGTAACTGCTACCAGAGGGAGCTGAAAGCTTGATGGGATCCAAGAAAATCCACATAAATGGATGGATGTTTGAGTGAGGAGCATGCCCTGATGGAACAAGAGAGGAGGCATGCAAAAAGCCACCCACATCCAGCATGTCCTTCATCAACCTAAGTAGTAGGTGGTTTGAGGGATGAAAAGCAGTTTGAGCCAAGACATAGCTCCTATACCAAGAGATAATTTGAATATTTCTGATTAGGTGTATCCAGTATCTCTATCTGAACAGGCACCTCTAGAACATGCAGTAGATTCTTCCCCACCCCTTCTAAGGAGCTATTTTGAATGTGGAAAAACTCACGTGATCACTCAAACCAAGAAAATGTTCCTTTTAGAAAAATGCCAAATGTTGGTATGCTTTTGACTTAAATGGAGAGATTTGTCAGCACTCTTAGCGGATTACATTGAAATTTGACAAGCTGGAACATTGGAGATTTATTGTTTAGGTACATTCAGGCTCCTAATTGAAGAAAAGCAAATGTTATGGTCTTACGTAGGAAGTTACTTCATTTGGAAAAATGCTTTGCCAATAGTAGGCATTGTTACTTGCCAGAAAGGACTGAGTATTTATTTTCTATTACAGTCTTTTAATGGGAAATACTCCAAGGACAAATGTGCAGTATTTCCTCCTGCTCAAATAAGTAGTTGTGAGGTACAGCTGTTGGATTTGTCTCACTGGAATTTAATAATCATATGCTGTCACTGTTGGACTGTCTGAGTAGGAGCCAGTTTAGGTTTTTAGTTTAGTTTAAAAGACATTGATGTTTCAGTCTACCTGGTCAGTGTCTGCCCAAAAGCCACAGTAGAGCATCCCCCTGAGAGCTTGAATTGACTTGTTAAATAAATACAAATTACACCCTGTCAAGCTTTTCTGCTGTTTCTTTCTTTGAGGAGAATTTTGGCCTGAGAAAGAAATGTGTTTGCTGCCAATCAGTAGGAAGTTTAATGGACTGCAAGAATAGAAAACCCTGATTATTAGCCTGGATGAACCCAAACATATAAACTCCTCCAGGTATTCCAGGAACTGAGTCCCAAAGCAGATGGTTTTCTGGACCACAGTATGGAGATGATCATATTGCAGCATTGTGGCATCCACAATATCACAGCCCTGTTCAATGAGCTAGTCTTGCAACAAGACCACATTTACCTTTGCTGTGTTCCTATGTGAGTTTCAGTGTTTACTTCAAGGTGGTTAGTCTAGTTGATTTTTGTCTAGCTACATTGAAGTTTCCTTGTTTTTCCAGCCCCGGTTTAGTCATTAAACCAGACTGGATTTGTGCCATAAATTATACATCTGTACTTTTCCCTTGAGAGACTAAGATGCTTTGTGAGGATGTGAATGACACAGTAATGATGGCTGTTAATGGAGGTACCTGTAGGTAAACATCTGACAATTCACTGTTAAGCAGGTAGGAGCTGGACAAGAGCAAAGCTTCCCCCTGGCAGTGTTGAAGTGGACACTTCTGCTCAAATACCTGGAATCTGAGTTGCTGGGTTTTTTTAGAAACTGGTTTTCAAATATGAGAATGTTTCCAAGGTAACCTCTTTAATCTCTACTGTATTCAGATGCTCATTTAATACACGTGATGTGTTTAATCCGATTTAAAATTAACAGATGCTCCTAACAACAATCTAACATTAACCATAAGGGGTTTCTAGAATAACCTCTTGAAGGTGAGAACTTGCCTTGGCCTTGCATACCTTCCAGGGGAACAGCACTGAGATGATATTTCGTTATTATCGATTTCTTTTGTTCCCTGCACTGGGTGTGTGATTAGTCATAAACTCTCTGTCTTGCTTCTTGAGACTGAGGAGTCGCTGCTTTCAGTGTTACAGATGTTTACAGGACTTCAGAGCAGAAACGGTTTTGATCCAGTAGTTGCAGAATTGGAATAAATCTCTCTGAAAACTGAAAAAGTCTTAGCTAAGTAAAAAAAAGAAGTTGTTTTCCAGTGACTGCTCATAAGAAGGATCTGTGCAAAGTGTGCATCACTGGATTAAATGTCAAGAATGAAAAGTAAGGGTAGTAGAGAGAGGAGCAAGAGTTGCTGTGATTATGCAGCTGTGCTCTGGCCTGTTTGCATGCTCTCTGCAGAACAAATGAGCGTGTGGGGGATGCATAACATCAACAGAACAAAGCCCAGGAACTCCCAAAGCAACTGCCCTGAGTCCTGGAGACCATTAGAGAAATCTATTTTCCTGCAGTCTTTGATGGGCTGTCATAGCTTAACTAACCAGCATCTGTATGTAGCACAGTGCTTTTTCTACCTCGATCTTGTCTGTGCTGCAAATGACTGAGAAAATTGAGTTCTGAATCCATCTTCCTTTGCTCAGTCTTTCTTTGCCTTGTTTTTTCTCTTATGGGAGATGAAAGGCAGCCCCTGAGGATTTAAGTACTAGGTAATTTAAAGGTTGTTTTCATTCTTGAGATGGTAAAAAGAAGAATGAAATGTACATAGGAAACAGGCAAATTTGCCAGTTCAGCATGAACTGAAGGGAATGAATGCTGGCATGGCTTTAGAAAAACTGGGGGAAACCCAAATCTATAATTTGCTCTTACTGGAGTAAGTTCCTGGAAGGAGTAAGTGCCTACTAGGGTTAGGGCTGGAGATGAACCAAACTTCCAGTTCTTAGTCAAAGGAAAGTACATTTGGTGTCTATGTCTTGATGCTGACACTGGAAGTGCTACCTATGTTCATTAGAGGCTTAAAAGTAAAATCATTGTATTGCTGTCATAGTATTTGTTTTATGATATGCTGTATATTTATATGCTATATATTTATATGCTATAAATCATAGTATTTGTTTTCTTTCATTTTTAATGAGACTGAGGGTGGAAATAGTGAATATCTTCACTCTTGGCATGGTTTTCCTTTCAATTCCTGACAAATGATCCCTTCTCCCCATGCACCCTATTTTATAGCTTGTTTTATAAGGTGCCTTATGACTTGTTCTGTAGTTAAGGAATGCAAATAATAACCTTGGTTTTATTTCTCATGCACATATGAAAGGAAACAGAGTAATAGCAGAAGCTAAATTCGATTTTGGAGCTGTCAAACCTGCCCAGTATCATTTGGAACAGATCAACTGCTTCTAGCAGAGTTGGGAAAATGTTACATCTGTTTCCTTCCATTTGGAACCAAAAAAACAGGCTGCCCCTACCCCCTTGAAGCTGCAGGCTCCAATGGAATTTTGAATGATTTTTGCTTTTCTTGGGTGAAAATGCTTTCAATATGTGGCATGCCTCATGCTTTCTTGCAAATCTGCTGTTAGAACTTCCAGTGTAGGGTCAGTTCCACCAGGAAGGTGTAAAAAACCCCCAGCTTTTAGATTTGTGTAAATGTTCCTGAGTTTATGGGTGTAGAAATAAGAAGGTAAAGCAAGTCCTGATCTTCTCTCGTACTGAGGATCTCTTTGGCACTTTCATAAGCATCTGACTTGACATTCTGGTGTAGATCCAAGCTGGATATTTCATATAACAACTTCAATAATTATCATAACTATGGTTTCCCAAAAAGTTTGAAGACGATTTGGTACAGTTGTTCCATCTAAGACAGTCAATGGGGGTTTGGGCAATTTGAGTGTGAGTCAGTGGTGACCAGCAATAGAATATGAGGAAATGGAATGCGGCTGCATCGGGTCAGTTCACATTGGACATTAGGAAAAGGTTTGTCACTGAAAGGGTGGTCGGTCACTGGAGCAGGCTGCTCAGGGAAGTCACAGCACCAAGCCTGTCAGAGTTCAAGGAGAGCCTGGATGATGCTGTTAATCATCTGGTTTAGCGCTAGGTAGTCCTGCAAGGGGTGGATGAGTTGGCCTTGCTGATCCTTCTGGGTCCCTTCCAGCTGGAGATACTCTGTGAGTCGATGATAAGTTATTAATGTCTCAATTAGCGCTCACATATGCCGTGAGCTGTTTAGTAGGTGCAGTGCCTCCCGCGCACCGTCCTGAGTGTGGTGCGGGTGATAGATTACACCAGCGCGGCGGGGCGGAGCGTGGCGGGAGGCTGCTGTCCGCGGTGCTGAACGAGAACCCAGCCGCCCGCCGCTCACCCCGCGTCTTATTGTGGGCTAAGGAAAATGCGGGTCTCCTGCTTTTCCTTAGCCCCATCCCCTTTGGATACTGATGAAAGGGTTATATTCAATTGAAACTATTGTTCTAGGACTGAA
Source organism: Psittacus erithacus (assembly GCA_009867235.2). Lineage (NCBI taxonomy): Eukaryota > Metazoa > Chordata > Aves > Psittaciformes > Psittacidae > Psittacus > Psittacus erithacus. Next base: position 55,873 of record WYDI02004053.1, on the reverse strand, counting down.
GTGCATTTGCAATTTGCTGCGTAATGGCAAAAAAGAATTGAAATAATGAGTCAGGCTCCTGAAATGAAATTGCATGCAAGGGGTAGTTTGTACTTCTTTTGTGGGAAAGGTTAATAGTTCTAAATGTAAAGTAATGCTTTGTGATGGGGAGCTATCTAATGTGCAGTCCACATTAATTCAAAATAAAGATATGACGATTAATGCATGTGCTCTGAGCAGCAGAAGAGCTAATAAGAAATTGCTGTTTGTGTTGAAATTTTCACTGTTGCAAATGGACGCTGATTAATTCAAAGTGGAAAAGGTGCTTCTTCTAAGAATCCTGTATGGGAAATATTCTGTTCTTTCTTGGAGAACAGCCGAAAAAGACTGGCCAGAAACACCTCCTTCTGAAATATATGAAAATCGTTCTTTGTACTGCAAGCTATATGACTTTGTGATCTTGGTCTTGAAGTGGTTGTATATCTGAATAGATTTTGTCCTGTTTACTGTTACATGGGAGGGAAGGCTTGGTAAAGGATCAGCATCCTTTTATACAAGACTTTCCTGCTGTTTCCTTACTACCATAGCTAATAAAAATACCTTAGCATAATCGTGGCTTTTAGTAAGACTTGCTTCTGTCTTTTGTGACAAGAGCATGTCTTGAAATCACTGGTAATGTGGCTTGCAAACTCAGTTTCTTAAAATAGTTTGGAGATGGGCTGCTTTTACCCTCAGTTGTTAGCATCACCAGAGAAGGGGGAGGGATGAATTTAGATAGAATCAGGCAAGGTTAAAACGAAATGTATTTTCTCTAGTAAAATGTTTTCACCCTTAGGCTACACTTTTCAGTTTCAGCATGTGTTGTCTCTAATGGATGATATTTTGCCCTTTTCTGGGCTGTGGAAGAGCAGTATACTCACATTCTTGTCTCTGTAAATGCAATCTTTCAAACTTCCAGCATGCAGAAGCCCTTCTGGTTTCAGTGCACCACATCTAATGAGCAGCTTGTAGCTCATAACGCTTTCAACTGTTGTCTAGGCACTGAAATGGATAGTGTTCTGAAAACTGATACAATTTTAAAGGTCAGATCCCTTAAAGCATTGTGATTCCTAGCCATTAATGTGCCCTCTGGAACTGATTATTTAGCCTGGAGTTGCGCTGTAGACTGTCCCATCCTTTTTTCTGGGTTTCATCAAATACTTTCCAGGTGCAGTGACCAATAAAACTGGGAAAGATGTGCGCAGGTGAGTTTTGCAAGAGGCATTCTGTAACAGAGGCAGCAAGTATAGCCAGTTGTTTCTCAGATGCTGTGGAGCCATATGGTCAGAAAGGTGTTGTCCTTCCCATTTCCTCAATTACTAGTTTGATCTAGCTGTGTGGAAGACAGAGTTCTGGGTGTAGATAGGAATAGGATTATGTGATGCTCAGAAATTATGTTTCATGTCTTAGCTACTTTTAACTCTTCGTTCTAGTTCCATGTCTTAGATACTTTTAAGTCTTTTTCTTCCTGTTCATCTATGAATTAATCCTAGCAGAGCCTCAGAGACTGTCACCACAAGAATGACATTTTGATCAACTTGTGCTCTACTAATGTATAGCATATACCCAGTTGACTGGGAGGGAACAGCACTGAGTGGATCACCTCAGCATACTAGGAGCCATTTCTGCCACATCAGTGTGGCAAGTCACTCTGTCAATTACCTTTTGGGTTTTTTTCCTAAAGAATCTACCTATTTGAATCCTTATAACTGTAATATGTCCTGGAAATTTTGTGTATCATCTAGATTTTTTGTGTGGCTTAAAAGAGGGAGCCTCACCCTCAGTTGCTGCTAACCGATTGGGTTTCATTGACTTTGTGATTGATAGCAGACCTGTGCCTCCTACAGAGCGTGGCTTTGAGCAGATGTCACAAACTCACTCTGAGTGTCCCTTCAGCATACAAATAGCAATCGCCCTCCCTCTGCCTTCCACAAACACATTCATCCGCTGTCGGCTGCTTTCTCATTGGTACTCGTAACAAAAATGAACTATAGTCCTACTAGAAAGTATTTACTGTCTGCAGATGGAGCTCTAATTGTTTTTACTTTTCCATTATTAATTTCCAAGCCTCCAATAAAAGCACTGGGTGTGAATCCACTGCCGTCTTGATTGCAAAGAGTACTTAGTTGATCAGCTCTGTTTTCTTTTTGTTGTCCTGTGGACTGGAAGATAATGATGTGCAATGGAGAGGATATTCCTATTTAGAGATAGTATTTCTGCAAACCCTGCAAAGCATAGCTAATGATCTGTAGAGTACCATCTGACGCTCGGTGAGCAGGCTGCCTGCTCTGTCTTCCCCCACACCATGTGCATACGTATGTATTTACATTCTATGTATAATGGCGTGATCAAAACCAGTCTTTGGTAAATGTGATAGTAACTTCTCCTCCTCATTGTTCTTACTAGCAGTGGTAACATTTGCAATTTCAAACTGTGGCAGGAAGCACGTTTCCTTTCTTAAAGGAGATCTGATTGAATTTTGAGGTCACAGAAAAGGAGAGCTTGCAGTTTGTGTTGCTGCAGTCTGTCAAAGAAAACAGGCTCTGAGACAGATGCTGACGTATTTAAAAACAAACAAACAAACAAGAAAACCAAGTCTGTGGGTTTTTTTCTCTTTCCAAATATGGAATCTTAAGGAATGTATTCAAGCATCTGTCTAATTCACATACCATTAATTCCCTAAAGATTACATATGGACTCCAAATCAGACCTGCATTTATTTGAAAAATGAATGTACTCTTATATTTTATATCTGTGTCAAATTGTTAAAGGACATAGAAGGAAGAATCTTGTAAGCAAAATGTGCAGAGTCCCTCTAGAAAAGTCAAAAGCATCAGCAGGGTCATATCTAAGCCAGTTTAAACCCCATAAACATACTTTTTTTTGCTATTAGCGAATGGGTAAATGGCTTTTTAAAGACATGAGCAAACGCTTGTCAGAAACTCTTAGGTACAGCCTGTCTTCATATAGGAGCTAGCAGAATGGGTGCCAGCACTAGCGTCTGAGGTCCTACTGTATTGCAGTGATAGGAATAATCTCCCCTTTGTGTCTGTTTTGAGGACTCCAACGAGTTGCTGCCAGATGTGATTTCTTGAGGGTTTAATAGTCTCAAACAACTACTAGGCCATCATCCTCCAAAGGCTCTGTGAGGGTGAGAGCCCAGTGCTGGTTGTTTACAATCTCTCTCACACTTGTATGACTCTTCATCAGCTTAACTAAGAGGCCAGTACCACTCAGAAAAATAATGTGGATCTTGGCAGGAAACAGATAATCACAGTCTGCTTCAGAGGATATGTGTGGGATGGGAAAAACTAATCCATGCCCTGGGTACTCTGTTCATTTCTCTGGTACATGGGTGCTAAAGACACTCAGATCCTTAGAGGCAATGACATTCTTGCCTTATTCTCAGCAGTGAATTCCTGGGAGCTCTGCTAACCAACAGTAGACAGTGGTTAATAGCCGCTGCTTTATGTCAGGGTTTACAGGCGTAAAGTTGCCATGGAGATCAGTAGGAGTTCAACTGAGGAGGGACAGCAATGGTTCGCCCTGTGTGTATAAATCTGCTTGACATGTCATGTGTATCGGATTTGGCTGTGCTGCTCACACCTGAGGTCCACTGGCTTGTTTGCCTGATTCCATGTAGGAGAGCTGAACAACTGCCATGCAGTACTCATAACACTGGGATGTTAAAAGAAGGCAGAACTGGGACTGGTACCTGCTGTTCCAGTGTCCATATAATAGCAAAGTCTGGGCACTGAAGCACTTTCAGTGCAGTAAAGCTAGAAGAAATTGTTTCTTGCACAACTTTCCCAGGCCGGATCCTTTCTTGTGAAAGCAGTAAGCATATTGCTTGTCTGAAACAGAATTAAGAGGCAGAAACAGGAATCTTACAACTTGGAAGATGTGGGAAGGAAGAGTCTTCCCAACTCATTTTAGAACTTGTAAAGCAGATTAAAATATGGGGAGAAGAGTGAGCAGAATGAGTGCTGAATATAAATGCCTCCTTTACACTTGTAAAGGGTACGCAGCCTCCACGTGCTCAGAAACATTGCTGGAAAAACATCAATTAAAATGCTCCAGACTGACAAAGGCTTTAAAGCTGTTGAAGTAAACAGTGACTCATATTGGCTGAGAAGCAGGAAGGAAAAACACTTAACGGCCAGCCTGAGCTGGGCTCTGAAATGAGGCTTCCCAAGGGGTCGGCCTGCAGACGCTGGGATTTTAGCCAGCACCTGCTGATCTGCGGCCTTCAAAGGTGAAGAGCCAAGTATTTTACACTGACTTGGCAGTGGACCTGCTGGTTTACAATGCCTATACATTTGCAGGGTGTTACAGAGGAAAACTTGGCATACTTCTGACTTCAGAGTAAGAAGAAACAGCCAGGTGATGAAAATATTTGGAAGGAAGGGTAATGAAGTTGGAAGCTTTGAAGGAGGTGGAAAAAAAGAAAGGGAAAAGGGCAAATGTGAAGACAGATCCTTGAATACCACTTGCTCCCACAGCAGTTACGGAGCTTACCTCCATATACTTCCTGGACTGCAGCATCAATTTGAGATTCCACTCTGTTTAACTCAAGAAAAAAGCTCCAGTCCTTTCAGCAGGAGCTTGCGCATCTTGAAGACTGGTGTGAGCCTGTTGTATTAGCAGAAAGGCCTTTTCGCACTGATCAGAAGTGTCTTCCTTCTCCTCCCCCCACCTCGTGTACTGCTTTTAACAATTTAATCCAGAGCAGTTTGTCTTCATGGGCTGTAATTGATCTGTCTGTGATTTAGCTCATCAGATGCTCATTAAAGAGCTTGCAGCCTTTCTTATTCATGAGGAATGAGAGTCAGGGATCTAAAACCACTTTGTCTTTGTCTTAACTGGATTCATTTAGTATTCTGGGATTCAGGGAGGCTAATAAACTTACATAAGCTATTATTTAAAGGTGAGCTGCCAAGTGAACATGAAGGATGATCCAGCCACCGCCGGTGTGCCGAGCACTCTCCCACATTGGGTGTCAGGTGTGAGCAGCAAGGGGAATTGTAGCTAAAACCGCAGCAAGATATTCCTCTGTGGAGGTGTCCCACAATGTCTTGGCTGTGTGTGATGGGATAATGCAGCTTGTGGTGGAGCTCCTGGAGCTGTGTGTGCAATGAAGATGGCATTTTATGCTAGTGATGTCAGTGGGATACGCAGAAATATTTTGTGCCATGTATGTGGAGTCCAGGCTTGACATCTGGTTTTCTGTTTTAAGCCCCGCTATTGTTCTCAGCTGCCGTCTGTGCTCTGGTAGTGCCTATAATGATGTGTGCTTCCCACGTCGCCTGCACACACGCACTGAGTAAGCGCCTTGTCTCCATCCTTTAACAAGGATACTCTGGCAGTCTGCGAAAGAGAACAATACCCCTGGGCTGCAGAAAGCAGTTTCCTTTCCCCACTACTTTAATGAGCACTTGAGATATTTCCAAGCTGTAGGAAGAAGAGATGGGATGGATGAGTTCTCCCTTCCCTGGCTCCGCACACCAGAGACTTCTAGAAAATGAATAATTCCCAGCAATTACTGAATATAGTGAGTAGTCATATGCTTAGTGTCATCAAACTGGTTGTGCCTTGGAAGTCTCTTAAGTAACTATGGCCATGAGTGGGCTCTTAAGTTCTCTTAAGAGCTGTCTTTTAAGACAGCAGTTCTGCCAGGGAATACATGCAGCTGGATCCTGGGCCTGCACGGTATGTACTGACTCTGTTCGGGAATTGAGGAAGCTATGGGGCCTCACAAAGGGATCTGAGCCCGGGCAGGGCATGCTGCCAGTCACATGTCCTGACTTCCCAGTTGCTGTGTGTATCTGGATGGAGAAATCTTTAGGAATATAAACCTTTCCCAATTTGTCAAAGTCACGGAATGTATAAATACTCTATGCTTGTGTTTATAATTGTACATTGTCTTATGTAAATATTAATACCATATTTTTCTTCCTTTGTAGTGTACGGAGGCCAAAAAGCATTGCTGGTACTTTGAAGGATTATATCCTACATATTATATGTAAGTAGTCATCACTTCCCTTTTTGTGATTTCTAGTGCTCAAGAGAATTCGATTCTGAAGGCTCTTACATTATTGTTCTTTCACTACTTACACTTTTCCCATAACTTCTTAGAGACTTTTTCTAATTTAAAAATGAAGATGCAGTAAACTTCTCTCCGTCCTCATGTTCCATCTCTTTCCCTTTCTCCTTAGGAACAAAAATGTAGAGACTTGTTTCGCCACTCAATCCAAGTGACCTTTCCAATTGAAAACAAAATGCAACTTCTTAAACAGTTCTTATTTCAGAACGCTGAAAGAAAACATAAGTAGAGCCATGTGAGGACAGTTCTTCCTTTGTTTTGAACAAGGGCAGGTAATCAGGCAGAATACCAAGAATGCTTTGAAAGTATATTTGTCCCTTTGCTAATAGTGTTTGCTTAATTTAGGGAGTCAGGATGACTTTCTTATTCGTGGCATAATTGTCCTTTTGGTGAGTGGCATCTACATTCACATCAGGCTTCGGTGTGACCCAGATGTCAGTGACCTGTAGGTACATGATTGAGGGTCTCTCTGAACTGCAATTTTCTGTTTTAAATTGCCTACAGCAGCAACAAAGAGGTGGAGGAAATGTGTGGGTGGAAGGTATCTTCCCTGTGGATTTGAGGGCAGAAAGGAGGTAAATGTACTAAACTTCATGCTTGGGTTGTATAGCTTTATAATTGCAAAAATCTATAAACTTAAGTTTAAAAACATGAAGTGGAGTGGAGAAGCAGGTAGCAGCATCAGGTTGTCTATTCCCTGAGCAAACTCTTCCTTGCTAAAAGATAGGAAATTACTGTAATCCTAATGCTACCCAAGAACTTTCCTCCCTTTTCTTCTCCACCTCCACTTCATCTGCCAGAAACAGGAGAGAAATGCTAGAGACAAAAAGCAGCCAGGAAGCCAGGAAAGAAAGAAAGCTTACTGAAAGAATTAAACACTGCATGGTTTATTCATCTGCGATCCTGAATGTTATCTTCTTAGGAAGTGTTTGTGCTTAGAACTCACTATCCTTTTTTCAGGTGACTGAAATGTTGAGAATTACTCATAAATGGCTGGCCAGACCAGATGGGTGAATTTAAATAAGTTCATTTTCTTTGCATACCAATAACAGCACTTTGGTTCCACCTACATTTTATTTTGTTTTACTGCAATGTGGGAAAGAAGCTGAGATGTTATGAAATTATGAAAATCTCACTGTGCCATCTCACTGTACTGTGACATTCAGGAGTGTGTTACTCATCATCACCTCAATATTCTGCTCATGTTTCTGCCCACATGCTTTTGCAGCCAGTGGTTGTCTGCCTTGGTAATATAAAGGGGTAGCTACTTGGATATTGGGTGTTAGTTCAGACTCTTCATGTCTCAGGTGAATACATACCGAGTCCTGCAAAGACAAAGGGTACAAAAGGGAGGCTCGCTATATGCAATAGATCTGGTGCACACAAAGTTGCTTTCTAACTGGTTTCCTGTTAGTAACTAGCTTACTGTTTTCTTTGCGCTTTGACATGGAGCATCCTGTAGAAAAGCAGTGTTTATTTTCCAGTCCGTCAAAGAGATTAATTGGAATTGCACACAGCTTTGAACACTGGAAGGAAGGAAGTTGTGAGAGAGCCTATGGTGTTGGTGGGTTGCTTGGTTTGGGAGATCTTTTAATGTGGAAGCAAAACTGTTGTGTATTGACTGCGTATGTGTTTGTGGTAGTTACTGCAGCACCCTGGTATCTGAGTCACTGCATGGAAGTGTTGTGATTGCCAGTCTCCTGGATAGTGTAAGTAAATGGAAAAAGGAAGGGGAAAGGGGTGGGATCTGTGTGTGCTTGGTGATTGTTGCAGTGGCGATGAGTGTCACATTATTGCTATTGTTGTTATTGTGATTACAAGTCTAAGTGAGGAAGAAGAAATGCTAAGAACAGACAATAAGAATTTGGGGATGGTAAAGCTCAGAGGATAGATGTGGTATGACATGTGGAAAATATGGAAGAGAGGGGAAAGAGGGTATTTGAATACATGGGAGCACAGCAGGTTTAAAGGGGGCATGCATCAAAAGAATAGGAGGTCATTGATGTCTTGGTTTCTTACTTCGTTATTTCTGCAATTTCAGTTTCTGTGTCTAGGATCCCCAGCTGCTTCCTACCTGCACTGTATGCAGGAGGTAGAGAAGAGGCACAACAGTAATCTTAATATCTTTGGGTGAAGTCCCATTGGTTTGGTGCTTGTTTGACCCTTCGCTGAGTTAATTCAATTTGCTAATCCCACAGAACGTTGTTCATTTTAGCACATTCGAGTCAGTATTGAATCAGCTTGGTACAGTTTTTGGCAAACACTAGTGGAATGGGAGGAAGGGAGTATTCTGCATATTGTGGGGGAGGAGGCATGAATAGGATCTTCTCCATTAGCATATGGTTAGATGTTAAATCATCTAAAAACATAATATATAACTTTATCCTGAGAGTGTCTCCTTTGTGCAAATCTAGTTCTGGGATGTGCTGTAGTGAAATGTGTTTTATTTTATCTTACAATTTCTGGAGCAACACTCCATGAGAAGCAGATATATTTAGTCGAATGAGTTTGCAGTAGATTCCCTTCCTTTCTATCACTAGTTTTCTGACAGAAGTTTTTTCTACCCAGTTAACATATGTAGCCTCTCCTTTGGTCTTGAGACTATCTTTGGAGACTTCTGAGACCCAGCAATGCAATACTTTTTAATGATTTCCCTGTGATCTCTGTCCCATGCTGAGGGCATGTCATGTCTCTCTTGGAGACACTTTGTGTTATAATGAAAAGGTTGGCTTGTCAGCTCAGAAGTACCAAGTCCTGTGTGCGAGTTCACAGATCTACTGTGGCATGCTTGGACCAAGGCATCCCTGAAGTGGCATGTCCATATGCCCTCTCCCTTCTGGGTAAGCGTATCATCCTAGAAGGTGCCAGCTTCTTCTTGTTTCTTCTGCTGTTGATACAGAGAATTTCTAAGACTGCTCTTAACTTACTTCACTAACTAAACCAACCATTTCTCCATATCCTAGTTGCCTGAGTCACAAGATACTGTCAGTTAGATACCTTTCTCCTGTGTCAGCAAAATGTTTATGTGGCCTGGAAAAATAAGTTAACAAATATAAAGCAGAGAAAGGAATTAGTCATTGGAGTCTAATTCTTATCATTTGCAAAAGCAGGAAGCCAAGTTATCCCTGACGTTGCTTAAAGAATTAGATCATACATCTCCTTGCGTGGATGGACATAAAGCAAATCAGAATTAAAGCTATCTCAACAGGCTTAACTCTGATCCTCTGCAAGGATCCTCTTCTTACTCTCACTTCAATAAGCCAGCTCAGTCTTATTTGAGATGTTCCCAAAGTGCTTATGGTTGGTGGAAGAGATTGTCAAGATACTTCTGTTACATGGCAGTAATGTGAATAATGCCATAGTGAATGCATTAGATTGTGAAACCACCTCCTCTGTATGCAGCACTTAAGATACTCCAATTGTTTTTTCCACTTCTGTATTGGGAATGAATAGTAGAGGGAAAGCTGCCTTACCTTTTGCTGATGAGGAGTAGTTTGATTAGAATGATAGTGAATGGCCCCCTCATTGTTCTCTGGCATGACTGACCAATGCCAAAGGTCTCTTCTGTTTAGTTTTCCTCCTGTTGTTGGCTACCAGCACACTGGAACTTTTAATGAGGTGATAAATTCCAGATGCTAGAACCTGAATGTTTCTAATCCTTTCCTTTCCAGGCTCCAAGGCATGTTTATAAAGCAGCACAAATGTTTTTGAGTATGAGTGGTAAGCATGTGTGCACAGCAATAGAAATACCATAGCTGATGTCACTGGGTCAGTGAAGTTGTCACCCATAGGGTGGGGGTTGGCTGACTTAGAGGGAGAAAAGAGTTTTGATGCTACCCAATACTGAGTTAACATTACTTCAGCTCATCCTGTTGGATTATTGTGCACTGAGTTTTTTGACAGTGTAATATTCTAAGAGTAGTGAGGAAAACAGATTAACTCTGGTTAGAGAATTGGAGAATAGATCAGGTGGAAAGGGTTCTCAGGAGTCTTCAGTCCAGCCTGTTGCTCAGAGGTTGTCCTCCCACCCTTCATGACTGGGAAGATCCTATCTCCACCTTATTAGTAACCTCTTCCTGGGTATTAGCAGGGTGCTTTTGGGTCCCTCTGAAGCCATTTCTTCCCTAAACTGAACAAGCCCATGTCCCTCAGCCTTTCCTTATTGAGCAAGTGCCCCAGCCCGTATCTTGGTGGCCCTTTGCTGAATTCACTTCAGTTTCTTAATTTTGTTCTTTTTACTGGGGATGTCAAAATCAAATGGGTGGCTTAGATGTGGTCCAACAAGTGCTTAGTGGAAGGTGCTAAGTTACTTCCCTTGATGCATGGCTAGGCTTCTATTGGCACAGTCCAGGGTGCTACTGGCCTTTATTGCTGTCACAGCACATGGCTGGTTCACATGTTGCTTGCTGCCTACCATGACTCTAAGGCCTTTCCAGCAGATGTGCCACGCAGCCAGCAAGATGTTTGTCCTTCCCACAAGCAACACCTTGCTTTTGGCTTTGTTCAATTTTACGAGGTTCCTGACAGGCCATTCCTCTAACCAGTCTAGATCTTTGAGCGGTAGCCTTGCCCTTGAGGTCATTGACTGATGCCCAGTTTGGTGCCATCTCCAAATCTGGTACTGTGTCACCAGTTGGAGCGACATGCTTGTCAAAAGGACAGGTCCAGACTTCTGTGATACTACTACTGATTACCAGTACTGTCTAGGGAGTTGACTGCTGCCCTCTGAGTCCCACCATCCAACCAGTTATTTTTACCCATCTAGCTGTCTGCCTGTCCAGACTGTCATGTCCAAACTTGGGTTCAAGAATATCATGGAATACAGTGTGAAAAGCCTTGCTGAAGTTAGAGTAAATAGTATCTGCTGCTCTCTGGTTTGTCCACAGATACAATCCACTGCTTGTGTAGTGGTAGAAGCTCTTCTTGCTGCACTTGTTGGTGAGGTCTGGTTTTCTTAACTTCACACCTACTTGTGTAGGTGATGATTTCTGAACTCCTCTTTGGTAGCCTGTACCTGCTTCCACTTCCTGAATACTGACTTTTTGTGTTGGGTTCCTTGTCTAAGTATGTTTTGAATGTTCACTGATATGCTACTAGGTGAAAGATTTCCAGAAAGAAACATAGAAACTTTATCTGGAGGAAAATGTTAACCATTGCTGCTGGTAAATGTGAAGAATAGAATAAGCATAGGGGAGTGCCATCTTATAACCTCTTCTGATTCTTATCAGAAGTAGGGCCTGAGTTAATATTACCAGCATGTGCAGATGGTTGTGCTATATTTTTAGGCTGATATGTTTCTGCCATGGAAAGTAGTTTACTTTATACAGCAGACAGCTGCACATGTACATGTTTATGTTGATTAAATCTGTTTAATTTTTCATTTAAAATTAATATAAGAACATTAATGTAAACCTAAAAAAAAAGAGAATGTTTGCTGTATTTTTCATGTTTAAAACATGTTCCTGCCCTACATGGAAACTGTCAATTCTTTTTCTTACTATGGAGAAGAATGCTGATTGTATTCTGTTTGTGTTTTTTCATGGGTTTTGAAGCAAACTTCTTGTGCATTTCCACACATTTCTCCACCTCTGCATTTAGATTTTGTTGTATTTATCACACAGTTGTATTCATCTAGGTTTTGAATGTAAGCCCTTATGTGCTTGGTGGTGAGTCTGTAATAATAATCATTGTGCATTATCAAGAACCTGAAAAACATTCCAGATGAGAACAATAAAAAAAGCAATGTTCTCTTGCTGTTATTCAGACAGCTTGTAGAGTACTTCTTCCATCAGCGTGTCTACAAAAGGCTGGAAACCCCCCCAGTCTAGACACATGGCATGTTGCATGACGGCAGCTACTTTCTGTGCTCCACATCCTGTTATGTTTACTGTTTTTAATTAAGTTGGCTTTCCTGATGATACACTTTAGCTTTCCCATTGCAATTACAGCTGCATGAAGTGTCAGCAGGTGTGTGCTTACGGCAGTAATCTAGCTGTTGATTTATTCTTCCATTTGATTTGAAGCCAGCATGGAGGAAGGAGAGAGGAGGCAACGTAATAGTTTTTTCATGCTTCTAGGCACCTTGAATAGCTGGCATCATACAGAAATGGAGGCCTGGACTCGGGCCAGGGCCACCAATTTAGCAGCAAGCAGCCTCAGGAAGAGCCTGTTTGCATATGTAGTTCAATGCAAGAATGTAAGTGCTCAGTTTGTATCATGAAGGAAGACAGAAGTAATTATCAGACCATCTGTGTATAAAGGCAACAGAAACCCGCTACCATTGCTCAGTCCTGTGGGGCCTTGAGCAATAATGGTACAAACTGTCACAGCTAGTTTCAATAGTTTGTGTCCTTGTGGTGGTATGTTCCTTGCTTCAAGTAAAGAACAAGATACCCTCAGTGTTGATGGGTTTTAAGCCAAAACAGGAGAGATTCAGGCTACATGTGAGAAATTCTTTACAATGAGGGTGGTAAAACACTGGCACAGGTTGCTCAGAGAGGTAGTGGATGTGCTATCCCTGGAGATATTCAAGGCCAGGCTGGATGTGGTTTTGGGCAACGTGATCTAGTTGAAGATGTCCTTGCTCATTGCAAGGGGGGGTGGACCAGATGAGCTTTGAAGGTCTCTTCCAACCCAAACGATTCTGTGATTGGTTGAGGTTGTAGTTCTGACTGCTATAATCACGCAGCAACCATGCACTTGAATTGGTTTCAATGGATCAGTTATCCCAATGCACAACTTGGGGAAAATAGGGCTACCAAATTAACAACACACTCAGCTTGCTAGAAGTGAGTTCTGAGGAGCGGAGAGGTATTTAATATCTCAGCCTTCAGAGGCAATCAGGCAGGTGACTGACCCAATTTGAGATCTGAAGCTTTGAATGATTTCAGAGTTGGAGGCTCACCAGCCATAGGCAGATTATTCTGATAAAGGTGAGGAAAGAGGAGAAGGCAGTCTCTGTCTTCTAATGGAGTGCTCCTCTGAAACCAGGCTCTCCTCTGACTGTGGGGACATACTCATCAGAGCATTAAGTCTTCCATGTCCCAGGCAAGAACCCTAATGCAAGGCTGAGAATCAGTTTCTTACGGCTTCCCGTACCTGGTTTGAGCTCTAGTGGGCAGCCTCAAGGAGCGCTTGACCCCAAAGTCATCTTGAAGCATCTAACCCTTACTGCAGGGAGAGACCATGAATTAAAAGACTTGGTGGCACCTCCCTGTTGATCATTAGTTCCCGTGTCCTTCTCTGTGTTTGATCATGCAGTATCTTGTGAAGAGGAAAACAAAAGACTGCTGAGCATTAGTATGTTCAGTTCAGGCAGATAGCAAATTCATAGACACCCATCGCCCCCTGCCAGCGGACTGCTTATGATCTTGCAAAGCAGTGATTAGATGCATTAGGACTTCTCGCCCACTGGGAGCAGCTTGAGATACCAAGGACTAATTGTCTGTTTAATAAGGGCCCCAATGATTCACTAGAAGTCCTCGTTCTTGTTGGTATGAGAAATTTGCACTTCCACCTCCGGAAAATTAAAACTCATCATGCAGATTATCTGAGGCTTACTTTTCCAGAGCCTTAAGCTATGCTATTTCTCTGCTTTGTTCTGTGAAAGGCTTGCAGCCTATGTTGAAAAGCACCTGTTTAAGGTACTATGTACTGCCGCTGCACCAAACCCAAACCACAGCCGTTCTTGGTAAGTTCTACCACAGGAGGAGCAGAGGAAATTTCTAGATGGGTGTGTGCTGGCCAGTATGCCAAGTGGTGGGATTTGCTGCCTTTAGAGATAACAAGGAGAGCCCTTCTGTAGGGTGGTTTTCCTCTTGGGGTCTGAGAACCGGCATTACAGCAAGCTGCTGGGTAGCAGAAGGCTTGTAGCAGGGCTAGTTTGATAGAAGCTGCGTGAACACTTCTTATCACATCAGAAATGGGGGAGGATTTATCATATTCCACCCAGTTCCTGTGCAGAGGCATTGTTTATAGGCTCTTTACCTAAAGAATAATTGAGAAATAATCCCTTTTCAGCTGTTGCCTGCTTCTGTTTTTCAAGTCTGTGTGAAGGACAGGGGTCGAGTATCTCATCTCACTGTAGGAGAGTTTAGTTGTGTCCAAGTGGACAGCAATCTAATCTGAGTAAATATTGTTTCTGTCTCTGTTGTTTCTACTCTGTAGGAAAAAATGACCTGGCAGCCCCTTTCCTCTTTTGCCTTAACATTTTCTTATGTAGTTAAGGGCTGGGTGACTTATCAAGTACCTGGGTAACTATCTCTAGTGCTGTTCCGGGTAGAAGCAGCAGTGTTTTGCTCTCAAGTACTGATGTTCCATTGCTGTGTTCATCTATGAAGCAGTTACACTTGTTTATATAGTTATATATTCACCAAAATCAGACTTATATTTTACAAGGAGCTGTTCTTGCATGTGCTGAGAGATCATCTTTGCTATGTATAAGAAAAGAAATGCTTAGAACCTGTAACTGCAGTTAGAGTTGTGTCCCTGCTGAAAATTAGGCCACGTACACAGACATGCTAAGGGGACACAAGAAGCTCTAAAGTTAGGGCTGGAAAGTAGAGGTTTACTATCACTGCTCCACCAGCCAAAGACCTTGCCTGTGTTACTGCTCCTCAAGCATTTAAGTGAATGCCGGTGGAGGGATGTGGGCTTTGGTTGCAGCATCTTTCTGGAGAGCGTTTAAACTACTTTGGGACTCAGAAATAGCTACTTAGATGGGACTCCTGAGGGCAGAGTTGGACTCTGTTTTGATTTCCATGTTTAGTGGCTGTAGCAAAATGGATTCCTTGGGATAACATCTCCACCATGTTTGTAGCATTAAGCTCTTCCACATTTCTGGTGGTCTTCCTCATGTATGCAGTCAATAATCTGTGTTTTTCCTTGCACAGCAGCACAGGCAATGGTTTTGCTTTGAAAACTGCGTTTTATTGAAAGATGGAAATGTATATACAGAATGGCTCAAATGAGTCAATGTTGAAATAAACTGGGTAGAAAAATAAGTCCCTCTCAGTTATGTGGTACACCATCTATTGATCCTCATTTCTCATCCTTCAGGTCTAAATCTGAATCTTGTGGCAGCATAGTCCTGTTGAGCTCAGTGGCATTAGTCCTTACGGAGAACACAGCCAAGACTGAGCTTCACCAGAACTGTTTCTGCTAGTCACTTTGTGGTGGTTGCCTGCTTTGCTTTTCTTTTTGTTTCCTGGCATGTTTGATTTTAGTCTGTTCAGCCTCGCTGTGTGCTGGCAGCTGAATTCCAAACACATTAAATATTGAAAAAAAACCTCAAACCTTTTGTCCTAGAACAAGTAAATACATATGCACACTTCAGCTGGCTCCCTTCATCTCTTTGATGCTAGCAGACCTGAGCCTTCTGGCTTCGAGGGCTCAGCACTGAGTCTCCCTGGAGGTGACCCAGCAGTCCAGCCCTTCCAGTTCTTACGAGCATTTGTTGTTCTCCTTCTGGTCATTTGCCCATGCCCTTATATTAGGACCAGAGCTGGGACTTCCTTGGAAATCTGATGCTACTAGCCATTCCCACAGAAATCTTTATCTTCTGATTGTAGTTTTGCTTTATTACTATATTCTCCTTTACATAATTTCCTGGCTCCCTTTGGCTTTCCTCCCCTTGCTTCAAAACCTGTCAGTGCTGCTTGCTTTCCAATGAGTCCCAGTTTGCTTCCCAGATCTTACACATACATGTAGCAATGACTCAAGCTATGACTGGCATGCAATCCTTTTGGGAATAAAAGTCAGATTTGTCTTCAGGGCACTGGTTAGAAATTGTGTGCTTTACAGATACACTAACAGCTGAGGGGGGGGTTGTGGTTTTCTTTCACCTCCCATCCTCTGTCTCTGTGTTTATAATTGGGTTTCTGCACTATGTGTGAATTAACAATTTATGTTTTGTTCTACTCTTCCAAAAGGCATTGATAATTGATCATGTTAAATGTTAAATTGGGGTTTGGCACATATGATGCGAAACGTCTAGAAAGGAAAACTAGAGAGCACTACCGCCTGCATTTTAAAGGTGTTGATGGGGAATACCCATGTAAAGTGAGGACAGGGAACATTGTTATACCACTAAGGTCATACAGTCTACTGGAGACTGTAATCCTTGCTTTCCCTCTTTAACATTTCCACTTTTCAGCAATTGCCAATCAGGGAATTCTTTTTATATGCAGTTCTTTGCTGCTGCAGCTCTGCTAGCAAAGGACTTGTTCAGCTGTGTAGATGTGAGTATAAATGAGAAAGAGCTTCTGGACCATTGCATTGAGCAGAATACCTGCAAGTACAGGGTTTGTTTGTGGGGTTTGGGTCATACTATATACCTTTATGTGAAACTTTGTGCTTTGCTTGTCGCTTAAGGAAAATAATTCAGCATCATGATTTCAGTGCGAACCCCTACAGAAAGCTTGTCACTGTGATCTGACATGCAGCGTAGTTTTGGTCTCTGACGCAGCAGTTCCTTGGTGTGCTAGCAGTGCAAGTCATTGGACATGCAGGTGCATTCATTTCATTCTACTGAATTATGAATGAAAAGATGTACTTTCTCAATCATAAATTACATTGTAGATAGTTTTCAAAAGACAGACCGTATGCTTGGTGAAGTTGTAGATTAGCAACTAATGGATCATGTCTTATCCCACGTAATGGGTTGAATTTTGATCAATAAAACAATCATTGCCTTAAGGAAATGCAGTTCTGGGGATCATTGTTTATGTGTGAAAGAGGGAAATCGGCTTTAGAAAACTATTCTGTAGGAGATGCGCTTGGTCCAGTTCAGATTGGAAGTAAGGCTGATTCTTTTTCAACTGGCATTGGGCACAACCAGTCCTTCTCCATAAAGCAGAGCCAAAACTTACAACATAAGTGTAACTTAAAACATATGCATACGAGTTCAGTAAATATATGTGCCTGTGTTTAATTGGGTTTTTTTATGAACCAGAGTCTTAATTCTGCTGGGATTTGCTGTCAGGCAGTAAAAGATAGTACATCAAATACTGATTATGCTTAAGTTTGTATGTTACTCTATTAATAAGCTGATTTTATTGTCATCTTTTGCCTGCTAATAAATCTGGCTTCTGTAAATTCATTTTCTTGTAATTGGGATTGATGTTATTGAAGCTGTGGTGCTTTTTCATAGCACATTGAATCAAGAACAGGAGATCAGCAGAGCTCTTGTGGTACCCTGACAGCAGTATCAGTAAATGGGCCATTTGTTCTTCCAGTCTTTTTTGGCGCTGCTATCAAGTGGTGGGGAATACAAACAGCAGGTTGTTTTCATGGCATCGTCCTTGATTCCAGGCTCCTACATATGGGTACATGTGTCAGTACTCACAGGCACACAAAATACAGCACCTGCGTAGAAGCTGGGTAAAAGTGAATAGGTTACTTGAAGGGATTTCCCTCTGAGTTGTGATACTGGCTTAGCTTCACAGATCCACCCAGCAAATGCAATGCTTAGCCTTGGATAAGTTGCCTCAGAAAGCTTACTGGCTATTAGAAAATGGAGCTTCTCTAAGCATAGCCTTAATGAGAGACTTCATCCTTTTCATCATTGTTCTCATCCATTTGAAAATGTGATCATCTGTGTAGGAGTTGAAACTTCTCTTTGATGGCCTGCTTGTTTGGCATTCAGTGGTCTCAGGAGCTTCATAAACATTCAGCAGTTGAGCCTTTCTGTCTTCCAGCTGGTACTTTAGTCCTCTCTTGCTGGAAGAAAAGCTAAGCCACTGAGACTTTAAAAACAATACTGACTTGTAGCAGGGACAATTTAGAGATTAAAAATTAAAAGTAAATTCAGGTATTATACTCCTCATGCAGATGCTGTTTTAATTTTGGTGGCTTCAATGACCATAGTTATGTATTTTAAAAGAGCCTTTTTCCATCTCTTCTGGCTCTGGAGGAAACATGCAAAGTAAGCGAGGCAAGGGTGGGCAGGGGAGAAGTATATGTTTTAGTTCAACTTTTAGGACAAGTTAAGCTTTTAGAGCTTTATCTGGGAAATGGCTCTGGGGCCAGGCATTGCTTGTGGTCAGGTGTATGTGTCTGTGCTGACAAAGCCAGTGTGGGGAGCCAGAGGCAAAGACTGCTCACATCCCTAAAATCCTACTCTCTTTTTGGCTGGAATTACCTCAAGAAGGGCTGCTAGGTTTATGGGCTCTGTTTCATCTCTGCTTTTCTGGCCCAACAAAGTCCTTGCTGTGCAGCAGCAGCAAAAGGGGCAAGTGCTCACTGACATGGATGAGATGCTCCAACCAAAAGCATGTTGAAGAGCAGAAGGGGTACCATGACCAGTGGTTTAACAGAAGACAGCTGCTGCCACCCCATTTTGTAAAGGGCCAGAACCTAGCCATGCATTTAACATATGTCTTGAAAGCTCCTGTTGGGGGTGGGGTTGATCCATTTGGGGAGCATGGAGGAAGTCTTAATTTCCTGGTCCCGATGGGACTGAAGTTAATGCTGACTTACTAAATCTTGTTAGTAGTTTTGTGAGCTTTGAGTATGAGCAGTTGTTAGGGTCCTGGCAAGCTTTAAAGAAGAAGGGTTGAATAGGGGTTGCTTTTAGTTCCAGGGACAGCAAAGTGGGTGTTTTTGATTTTGGCATGAGCATCTTACCCTTCTTGCATCTCAGACTGGGTGCCTGAGTATCTTAATGGACCTTCCCCTGCTAATCATGTCAGATCCTCTGGCTTGCTTACATAAACCCTGCCTACTTGTCATCGGAAGAGTGGGTAACTCTTTTCACTTTGCAAAACAACTGATTATGTATCTATAGAGCATCCTTCTCTGGCCTCAATTAGAGGCTGAAGCCTATGTGACTTGACATATTTTGTGAGCAAAGGCTTGGTAATTGAGCGTGTAAATGTGTAATTGGCTCTGCAATTATCCAATTGATTCTTTTTTCTTCTTAGTTAGCCTACAAAAACAGGAGCACAGTTATGCAGGTGGGCAGATTTTCCAAGCCCAGATGCTTAAACATGTGCTTTGAGCATACAGATGTGAACACTGTTTAAAAGATCAATCTAGTTGTGTAACCTTCTCTTTTTGTATTGATACCGTGATATGATGATCTGCATTTTTTCATCAAGCTCTATCACATAACATAGTTTTTGTGCTACCTCTGTCCTTTTTCCTAGTAAATATGTTTCTAAATATGTTTCATTGGGCAGTTACCATTGAAATTGTTCTGAGGTTGCTGTTAATGTGCTGGCTTGTAGTGAAGTGCTATCTTGTGCTTACAATAGTTGGTTCTATAATACCTTTTAAATACCTTCTATTCCATATGAAATTTTCATTTTAAATGTGTTGGGGGTTTATTATTTTGGAGGAAATCCTATTTAAATAATGGGATTTGTTGGCAGCTGCAGTCCAGTGCAACTTTGAGAAGCAAAAGGTACCATTATATTTGCAAATAACAGGAGGCTTGAAGTTTTCTCTGCCCTCGGTGATTTCTCTGTTTGGAAGCTGCTGATTTGCAGAGAATGAGAGATCTGGCAGCTTTGACCTTGCAAATCTTGTCTGTTGCAGTGAATAAAATCCCAAATGTCTCATGTTTGAGGTGTGCAGTGTTCATTTACTGTGAAAGAAAACACAGTAATGCTGCTTTTCCTTATAACGTGTCCTTTCATATAGAATTAAACATTACATTTGGTCTTTTTGAGATGGCTTTGAAAGAAGTATACAGGAAGATAGTTTCAGTAACATGCAAAAAGTTCCTAAACAGTGGTAGAGCTGTGCCATGGATGTATACATGTGATTGACAACTTTATCTGGCCAAGGGTAGTCTGTTCATATCAATGGACATACAGAATGGTTTGAGTTGGAAAGTCCAACCCCCCTGTCATGGGCAGGGACATCTTTCAGTAGATCAGGTTGTTCAAGGCTACATCCCAGCTAGTCTTGAACACTTGTGGGAGGCTTTGCCTCCCAGGCTCATGGCATTGTTGTAAATAATGCCTCAGACAGGGGTGCAAACGGCATCAGAGTTGAGGATGCTGTTTTAGCGTGAGTGGCAACCACTTCTCTAACACCCTTTTCTCTCTGTTTCTCTGCAGATGTCGCTCCTATGAGGATTGCTGTGGTTCAAGATGCTGTGTGAGAGCTCTCTCTATCCAGAGACTATGGTATTTTTGGTAGGTCAGGGTGTTTGTGAATTTTATGTCTGTTCTGTTCTCGTTTTGTTTGTAGGATTTAAATCAGGGTGTTGCCATCTTTAGTATTTTAAAGTAGGGTACAAATATGCACTGTCTGTACATATAAATGCGAGGAGTTTAGGTTTTTTCTTAAAAATTCTCCTGATGTAGTGAGAAAACATTTAAAAATAGAAGTTCCTTGTTTCAGGTTGACCTTTCCTGCTTCTGCATCCTGCTAGGCTGTACAGGCAGTAGTCCCATTATCCAGAATTGCTGAATTCCTTATGCCTGTCCCAGCTACTACCAAGCAGCAGCATTTGTCCGCTCTTGTTGGGCACTCAGTTTTAAAAGAGGATTGTGTAAGGAGGATTGTGCATTTAGGCAGGGCTTAAGATATTCCTGCCAGCTGAACTGAGGCTTCAGTTAAGGAAGAGAAGTACATTTATGACTATGAGGATTTTACTGGAGGTGACAGCAATGGAAAAGAAGGCAGGAAGATCTGAGCTTGTGAAACCAACAGCACAGTAATCTAGATAAAGCTTAAACTAAGCACGGTTATATACATAATGAAAAAATAAGGTGAATTCATTTTGGAGAGGAATTTAAGAAAGCACCTGAATAAAACCTTCTTATTGCAGTAGAGAGAAAGCAAAAGCTCTCCTAGAAAACGTGATTTTCAGGCATTTTTATGTGGAATTTGATTTGAAGACTGCTTAAAAGAAAAAAAATTCCTTCAAAATGGAAATGAATAAACACTGAAAAACAGAAGCCTGATCATAATACAGAGATTTCCTGAAGCTGACTGTGGGATTTGGTGTACAATCCTCACTGATATAACTGAGGAGCTCTGCATCTCAATCCCTGGGGTGACGTCGTAAATCTCTGGTTTTCTGTTCAGAACAAATCCTTTGCAGGAATGCTGCCAAAAGGGAATGTATTAATATAGGCTTGTGGAAACAGGACCTCCTTCTGCTCGCGTTTCCACTGTAGTAACAAGGAACAGAATCTGACTCTTTGCATGAAATACCACTCGCTGCCATGTAGTGTCACACTCTTCCTCTTGGGCACTTAGGATTGCTCCAGAGGAGATAAACATGGTGTGTACGCTTGCCTCTGGCCAACTTCAGTGGCCTCTGGCCAAATTCCATCCTTTCCAAAAGAGCACAGTTGGCACTGCCTTCCAGTAAAGGCCCTAAAATGAGGTGGCAATTACAGGCAGAAGAACCATTTGGGTTTACAGGAGCTTGATTCAGTCACTATCATGTCTGATAATGGGTCAAGGAAACACTGAAAGCCACTGTCTGAAGAGCAAAATCTTTTGACCTGCCCTTGCTGCATGTGCCCGTTTCCATGGCACCCAGGCAGGGGAATGATGAGGACAGAGTAGTCAGGTTGGAAAAGGACCTGGGAAGAGAAGAACTGAAGCAAAATGTGTCCTTTTCCTTGAGAATGTATATTCCATCTAGGAAGCACAAAGGAAAGCTTGTAATCTTCAGTGCCAAGTGCCTCAGTCTTCTGTCTTGAGCTTAAGTGACAGCTACCATATTTCCCATGGGAAACAAAATTGCAGTGTTGAGTAGTTTAAGAACATCTAAAAATCTTCTTTTAAGGGCAACTGCCACAAACCTTCTGGCCAGCCTGAATGCTGTAAGTGTGAGGCTTATGTCCAAGATACACAGTTTGAAACTGTACCAACCTGGAATTTCAGTTCAGTATCCTGGTGGCAAAGATCAGGTGTGAATCTTAACTTTCCAAAAGTTCAGGGCCATTTTAGTTTCAGATTTCTATTTTACATAACAGAAAACATTGGACAATAGTACTAATTGCTGAAGAGGTCTCTAATATATCCATAAGTGCCTAATGAGTGCTATCTCAACTGACATAGACCTTTTTTCAAGAGACTATCTAAGAAACCCTGATAAAAGTCACAGGCTGATGATTGCTAGATGATACTCTCGTTTCTGTCAATAAACAGTCTGGGTATGAGAGCTGCCTATATGCAGATGGGTTTTGACTTCCCTTTTCTCTTTGTCTAGGTTCCTTTTGATGATGGGAGTTTTGTTCTGTTGCGGAGCTGGTTTCTTTATCCGAAGGCGGATGTACCCTCCTCCACTAGTAGAAGAACCTACTTTTAACGTGTCTTACACCAGACAACCAGTCAACACTGCATCAGGTCAGACACATCTTGTTAAACAAGTTTCACTAATTTCTGATATTTGCCAAAGCATTTAAAAAGGATGGGTTTGGGGGTTCTGTTTGTCTAGGTTTCGGAAACTCTGGGATTTGGACAATGGACTACACTGCATGAAGCCATGCAGCTACCTCCTGTGATGAGTGAAGTCTTTGCCTTTCAAACAGCATAATTCAGCTGCAGTGTACTGAGTGGTTTTGAAACTCAGGATGACAGAACTTTCAGTTCCCTTCTGTTTTGGTTCCTAATACCTTTACAGCTGTCTGTACATGCATGAAGGAGTGTAGCAAGTTCACACTTTGCAGCATAGACAAAACAATAGTGAAATGATATCCAAAATGAACAGTGACATGAAGAAAGATTTTTAAATACAGTTGGTAGCATCTGTCAGAAGTGAAGGAAAGCCTAATGTTTTTCTTTCACAATCTATTGAGTATTCTCTTTTTGATTTGCCTTCCATGCTCTGTGATACAATTTTTATGCAGCAGAGTGGTTATTCTCCCCTTGTTAGCCTGATTGCTGTCTCTCTGGCCAGTAATGGCTGTGAGCAACAGGAGGATCTACCTAGAGATAGCTCCTCTGGCAGTACTGCTTCCTAAATTTATTTCTTCCCCTCTACCTGTTAAATAGTCCCAGTTGGGAGAATCCTGTGAAGTTAGGCTCACCTGTAAGCAGATGTTTGTGCCTTATGGGAGCATTTTAAATCCAGCTCTCTCTAGCTGGGAGATCTTTTACAGTGCTGAGACTTTATCTGAGTGCACACTCTGGTGCTTGCTTTCTTCCTGCCTCATCAAGGCCAAACCGAGACATTTTTAACCACTCTCCAGATTGCATAAGCCAGTTCTAATTTGTGCCAGCAAAAGTACACATGCAGGCATACTTCTACACTGACACCTCTGCTCCCAGGCTGTCATTTTGCTGCACATTGTATTAGAGGGAGCTGAAGCCAGAGGATAATTACCTTTTCTGACAACTGCTTCTTTTAATTGGCAGTTTGGTTTTGTTTCATACTGACTTGGAAGTGGCAATACAACTGGTTTGTAATGAGAAGGATGATCTCTCTGAAAATTTGGTGCTTCAGACCTCTCTATCAGAAATCACCTTCTGAGCCATTACATCTCTGTGCAATACTGTGGCAGCAACAAGACAACCTCCTTAGAAAAGTGTTCTAAAGCCCTTCTAGCTACCTGTGACTGTGAGTGTTGTGCAGAGATGCAGCATTTGGGCTGTCCCTGCTGTCATGTCAGCTATTGCACACCCATGTGCCTTGTTCAGGCTGTAGAAATGCTCTTTTGCATCCTTAAGCACGTACTCATAGACCTGCATTTCCTCCCTCTTTCACAGGTCTAAATGGATAGAAAGATGTTACAGATACAAACTGACGCTTTATTCACCCTCTTTTTGTTTAAGTCCTAAGAGTTGGGTTTTTTTATAGGGCTTCCATTCTGCATCTGTTTTTCTGCTTGACTGAACAAGTATTTCCCCAGAGAGTATTTATTTTTCAACAGTGGAGGGTTGGGGAGGAGCCAAAGTAACTAAAGTCATACTTTGAAGCCTGAAAAATAACCTCAAGATTATGCGAACAGGGACCATTTTTGGCTGGATTGGCAAATACCAGATTTAATTTTAGAGCAGTTTTATGGTTTTTTGTGACACTTCATGGAACACAAGCTGTGGGTAAATTATAAAATGAGCACAAGTCCCTTGATGACCTGCTTCTGCCACCTGCATCCAGACTGTTATTACTGTTACTTAAAAGCTTTGGGCTCTGAACTAACCCCACCAATTTGGGTTGTTGGTTGGGTTTTTTTGCACTTTAATCCTAGGAATATTCAACAGCAAAAGCAATGGGAATTAGTAGTCAAACAAGTTCGCATTTTCTGCTAGCTCCTCTTCCAGGTTTGGTGGCAGTAGCCAGTTCAGTGTTGCAGTGGAACACTTGAAATGTGGCTCCTCGCCCATCTCCCTCCTTCCCTGCAGCATCTCCTGCCATCCCAGCAGCAACCTGGAAGGGGCAGGTGCTTTTTCTATGGGCCTGACTGGGAAAATAAATTGAACACCTCAAGCAGTAGTTTGCAGACCTGGTGGTATCTTTCACTTCAGTCCTAACCTATGCAGCCCCAAACTGGCAATTTGGGTGCTAGAAAAGGTCTGGTCCCTTTGTAGACACTTAAGAAATACTTACTGAGCTGATCCCATAAGGAAGTTGATGCTCAGGTGTTGTTTTCTGCTGGGTTTAATGAACTAAAAATATATCTCAAAAGACTGGTGTCCACACTTGCCCCTTGCCCCCCGCTTCCAAGTTTTAATACTAGACAGAAGTTTTAGTGAGAACAGGTATTTTCCTAATAAGCAAAATGCAGTGAGCTACCTCAACCTCTCCCATTTCCCCAGCAGAAATGTGGAGCTAGTCAGGATATAACTTAAAACCAAAAATGCTTAAGAAAAATGCTACAGAAAAGGGTATGAGCTCAAACTGTGGAGAGGTAGGGCTCAGCTCCTGTTCCCAGCCTGCTTCTCCTGCAGCTGTATGCTGGTGCTACAGGTGGAAGCATCACTGCAGCAAAGGGAAGGAGGCTGCGGAGAAGCTCTCTGCACTCAGGCAACAGGGAAAACTACTGTGGTGGTGTGTTAAAAATTGTTGTGTTAAGAAGGAAATAACTGCATTGCTGATCTGCTTTTCTCCTGAGTGTCCAAACAAAGCTCTCTAGGCAGACACCCCAGGCTCTGGGACAGTTTGCATCTCCAAGCCTTATGGCTTGACCCATCTGATTTGATACCAGGACACCTTTTAGGGTTTGGTGTGTAGCTCCTGAATGCTTAAAGTACTAAAGGATGATGAAAGCTTCAATAAGCATGTATTCCTTCTGAAGCAATATTGAGTCCTAGTGTCGCTAAGTCATGGAAAGGAATGATTGAGGGGAAAATCCCTTAGAGGCTGTGTTGTTATAGGAAAACCAGACTAGCTCCAAAAGAAGAAAACCTGTTGCTCAGTCATGATGCTTTTTTGTTTGCTTGTTTAAGTCCAGCCTTATATAAGCAGACAGAGAGAAAGGGAAGAAAACTAATTTACATCTTGAGATAGATACGCTCTGTGATTTTAATTGCTCTAATTAATTGCTTTAAGTCATCCTCCACCAGCTGCTGCAATAGCTGAGGAGGGTTACACGCCACCTTTGTTATTCCTCATGGCAGCAGGCTCTGTTACCCTTCATGTGTCAGAACTAAGGAATTCTGCATTTGATCCTCTGCTTCCTTTCCTTGTCCCTACAGGCTGCAACGTCATTTCCTAAATTTAATCTGTGCAAAGCAATCTTGTCCCATTGTGTTAGCCAGCCACAATTGGCTTCAACTTGGGGTTTTGCTTCATACATGCTTGCTCCTTAGCTTTATCATCCCTAGAAGGGCAACTGTCTATTTCAGATGTGCTTTGGCTTACAGACAGATCCAGTACACCACAGAATAATCTGAGTCCCTTTTGCAAGGCTTGACTCCTGGGTCAGGGTTGCAGTGGAAACCTCTTTGTCCATCTGGGATCCCATACTTCTTGTGGCAGGCCTGGCAGCTTTTCTATCTAGGGAACTGAGCAGAGCTCACTCTTTTCCCTCTCAAATGGTAGTCACTTGGGGCAGTGATGCCTTTTGTTGCACTGAATGATTTCTATTGCATGCAAAATTGAACCTTTTTGGGGAAATCTCAAAAAGTCCTGCAAGCCTGGGTTTCCTTTGGAATGGGAAAGAGGTGGCTCCTTGTCTTTGCTCTGATGAACACCATGAGAAAACCTGTCCAAGCATGCAGAGCACAGACCCTGGGAGAGCACAACCTGATGCTATTGCTGATATCTTTTCTCTCTTTTCCTTTCTTTCAGGGTCACAACAACCTGGAGTGCCGTATTACACAGATCCAGGTGGACCTGTGATGAATCCCATGGCTATGGCTTTCCACGTCCAGCCCAATTCCCCGCAAGGAAACCCGGT
The DNA here is from genome assembly GCA_009867235.2 of Psittacus erithacus. Taxonomy (NCBI): domain Eukaryota; kingdom Metazoa; phylum Chordata; class Aves; order Psittaciformes; family Psittacidae; genus Psittacus; species Psittacus erithacus. The sequence goes on along the minus strand of WYDI02004053.1, from coordinate 29,443 downwards.
TTACCCCCCCCCACCTTCCTACTGCAACACACCACCTCCTCCTTACGAGCAGGTGGTGAAATCCTCCACTTGAGGACTCTCTGGCTCTCTGACCTGACTGTGTGAGAAGAAGGTGCCATTGTAAAATGACCGTGATGGAGGGCATCCACCCTTTTGAACACTTGCTAGTTCTGCAAGTTCTCTCTCCCTCCCTTCCCTGCACCTCCCCCATTTAAAGTTACTTGCAAAGGGGTGATTTTAAAGGGTTTTTTTTCTTTCCTTTTTTTCTTTTTTTTTGGTAGAAGTGGATTTTTTCTTTGTCTTCAAAATGAGAGAAGTTGTCTTTGTAATGCTTTTAATGGAAACCTATATTTAAAACCTGTATGTCTTTCTCTTTATTTATTGTTCATTTCAATCATGGGTTTAATTGCATTGTGGTAGGCTATTGATAGCAGTTCTTTATGCAGTCTCAAAGTGATGATCCCGTAGCTCAAATGCCCTCATCTAAGGGAAATGATAGAGAACAGAGGGTAGAAGTAGAAGAGACAGGGCAATGCTTTTACCAGAAATGGTAACCACCATCTTTTTTTGTTACAATTTCATTGTACAGTTTGGTTCTGTACGCAACAGAAAGATGCTGTGATAGAAGTTGCTGTGACTGGAGTACCAGCGTTGGTCAAGTCATAGCAGAGGCTTTGCCAAGTGCCCTAGAAAAGAGGGAGTCATTACTTTAAACCAGTCATCTAAAAAGTGGAGGACCGTGACTTGCACCAGCACCTGGACTCTGCCTGTGTGACCAGCATCTTGCCTGCCCTGGTTTTGACAGCAGTGAGATTGTATGAAACAGCCGATGACCTAAGTGTTGATAGTGAGAGGGAGGTGTTATAACCTCAGCGATATTTGTGCTTGTGCCTCTCAACAGAACAGTTAGAAACACCGAAATATGTAGCAAAGTTTTCTTCCCTAGATTGGGAAGTAACAAAGAATGGAAACCTGGAAGTTTGCTCCCTTTGTTAAAGGGGAGTTTTGTCCCTGAGAAATAGTAGTTTTCATTATGGTCTTGCTGCTGCCACAGAGTAGAGCTGTCATCTCCAGGTGACACATCTGTAAAACTGCTCTCTTCTCTAGGCTAGGTGAATAACTTTTGGGGTCTGGTGCTTAAGAGCAGTTCCTTGACCTGAGGCACAGATGTTTGGCTTTCTGTGACTCTTAGCTCATCATGTGTTTTGTTGTGAGTGGCCCCAGGATTCCCAGTTCACCACCTTATGCTCGTGGCTGACTGTCTCAGTAACAAGTCAGCACCTTCAGATAATCATAAAGCTCCTTTTCCTGTGAGGGCTGTCACACCCATCCATGTCTAGCAGAAATGTGAAGCTGCTGAGATATGACTGCATACGTACTAATGGAACCTTCTTGTGCCTATGCAGAGCCATGTTATTAATGAATGACAAAAAGAAGATGCCATGACCTTCTGCTTCTGAAGAACCTTCGGAAACAGCATAGCTGAGGGTTAGGAGTCTGATATGGTCCTTTGGGTACCAGGTGAATGCTCACTGACTGCCAATACACCAGCTGCTCTATGTCACTCCAGCCAGGGCACAGAGGTCACCAAGGTGGTTTGGAGTAATCTGAAGATCTGTGTTGCACAAGGAGCTGAGGCTTTATTGTGCTGTTAATGCATGTCAGTGGCTTACGAGAACTTGTTCCTAAGTTGGCTTTTGCAGAACTGGCAGAAAAGAGCATCCCTTTCATTATGAAAAACCACTAAGGGTCACTGTTACTAAAAGCTGCTGGTGATGTTAAGAGTCATCTGGAGCAGAGCTAGCTTTGGGGTGAAATAAGCTTTCCCTTGCTGTGCATCATAAATGAGGGAGGAAGCAAAGTACTTGTGTGTGTGCAGTGTAGACCCAGTGAACACTTGAGATGACAAAAAAGTACACTTTATATGTGATGACTGTGTCCATCTGCACACAACAACTGTATATAGTTTCTAAATTAGTGTGCGCTTGAAGTTCAAAGCTGAATGTCACTGAATGTGGTTGTATATAACATAATGTTGTTAAAGTAAATCCAGTCTTTCTTTTTCTGTCAAGAGAAATGACCACAGACCTCCTGTTAGTAGATAGATGTTGTTAAGTCCTTTTATATTTCAAGACGTATCTGGGACAGCCGGCATTTTCCTGGGCACATTGAATAGAAGCCTTTTATAGTGAATTCTTATACTGTACATTGAAATGCAACTTCTGGTGAAGTCTGGCTGGTTTATTTGCCAGTGTTGATGGATGACACTACGCCTTATAACACATGCACTCCTCTGCTAGCCAACTTGCTTGGTCTTCTGAAAACACAGTACCTGTGTGGTCATTCATATGAATTACTTACAAACTGTTTAAGTGCCTTTCCCCTCATTGGTTCACTTTTGGAAGTTTTTAGGTTTTCCTTTGGTTTTTTCTCCCTCTTAGTTTAAAAACAAAAAGTGGAGAGAAAGAAGGGAAAAACCCTGTAACTTTCAGTGGGGTGATACCAACAATATGAAGTTTATCAGGAGTGTACATTGCACATTTTGCAAGGTTAGGTTGGGTTGGTGGAGGATGGATGGAGCAGAAGCACAGGTCTTTTCCAGGGTAAGAGGAAACGGCTTAAGGGTGCACCAGGGGAGGTTTACACTGGATGTTAGGAACAACTTCTTCCCCAAAGGGTGCTCAGGCATTGGAACAGGCTGCCCAGGGAAGTGGCAGAGTCACTGGCCCTGAAAGTGTTCACACACTGTGTAGATGAGGCCCTCAGTGACACGGGTTAGTGGTGGCCTTGGCAGTGCTGAGGAATGGTTGGACTTGATAAGCTTAAAGGTCTTTTCCAGTCTGGTCGATTCAATGATTCTACCATCTCAGGGGCTTCTGTCACTCATAAAACTTGTGCAGGCTTTCCTTTGGAATATGTTTTAGTAAAGTAAGATTGGATATTGCTGTACCCTCTTCATTGCTCTCTCCTGAGCTGTATGTTTTAAGTTCTTTGTATCACTGAGTAGTGTTCAGAGTGTGACCTCTCGTGTGCAGAGCAGGAGCAAAGGCAGGGCTAACGCCACTGAGAGGCTGGTACTGAACAGCACTTCAGCAAGCCAGATGTGAAACACAGGCTATAGGCACATCTCTGGAAAGGGCAGGGTTCCTCCTCACCAACAGGCAGTGATGACAGGTCACACAGGTAAAGGAAAACCTCATCTTCCAATAGGATTTTACTTGGCAGTAGGAATGCCTTAGGAGCTGCCAGCTGCTGCAGTCTTACTGATGTGGACTTTGTGTGGTGTGATGATGCTTTGTCTGTTGGGATTCCTCTGTCGGATTCTCTGGGTGCTCCTTCTGCATCCTCTAACACAGCAGATACTTTGGTGCCTCACTGACGAGGCAGGGTAGTGTTTGCCTTCGGGATCCCACCATCTACATCAGGAAGCTGATTTAATGTGTTGTGGGAATTAGTGTCCTGGTTCTTGAAGATTAGGGGTGATGCAGGATGGGATTTAAATGCCTTGAAACAGGGCTTGGGTAGAATCCTTGAGCTGAGCCGCTGAGCCTTGGAGCTAGGGGGAGACAGGAACATGAATGTTATCCCCTTGAGGTCCTTTCTTCAGTTGTGTGTTCTCAAACCGTGTTTGCTGTACATGTGAGGAGGCAGTGACCGGGAGGTACATGATACATGGGTAAGGGAACCTTTGAGGTCTCTGCTGCTGTGACCCTGGCAGAAATGGGAAGGAGAGAGGGGTTCAGCCCCTTTCTGCCACAGGGCAATCTCCAAATACACTGCATTGAGAGCAAAGGCACTGCCAGGGACTCTTGGTACACTTACCCTTAGCACTGGTGTGGCCTCCTTCATACGTCCAAGGCTTGTGCAACAAGCCCAGGCTTGGGACGAGGAGCTCTTGCTGTGTGTGGGCAGTTGGTTTTCAGCTGGAGGCTTTACTGTCAGTCCTGGCTCAGTGAGGAAGAGCAAAGCTTATAGAAAACTGGTTGTGCTCTGCCCTCTTTCCTCCTTGGGGATCATGCAGGGAGGGAATCAGCAGAAGCCTTTATAGACTTGTCAGGACCCAACAATCCTTGTGTGCAGCTTGTACCTCCAGGTGCACTGCAATCAAATTTGGCTCTGAAGGGCAGTTGAAGGTGGTATTCTGAGACCCTCTGACCTGCCTGGGGCAGGGGGGGGCTGCTCTGGTTTGAGTGGGGAGAAGAGGATGAATACAGTTTTAGTATCACCTTCTTCTGGTTAGCGACTGTCAGGAGTAAGCGGGGGTGCAGTGACTCCATGGTCATTATCTGGCATTTCAGATGCTGCCTATCCCAGGAGACTTTGGGAATTAACTTGCCTTCAGCTTTTGGTTCTTCCTCATCCCTTCTTGTACATTCCACACATCTCCTTTCAGCCCTGCAGCAGGAGAGTGATATCTCACTCAAAATGATCCCTGCTCAGAAGAAAAGCAGCAATGGGGCTTGCTTTAATATCCTACAGCAAGGCTGTAAAGCCTCTTTGAGCAGTCAGGCTGGAGCTCACCCTTCGGCCACTGGTGACATTGGGCTCACATTGAAGGCAAGAGCTGGCTGTAGCCAGAGAACCTCCCAGGCTCAGGAGATGTTTTTTTTCCCAGGAAGGTAAGTTTTCTTCCCATAAAGCATCTTCTCTCTGACCTGCTCGCTACCTTAGGTGCTGTTGAGGGATGGCTCTGTGTTGGTGGGTGAATTGAGTTTGTTGTAGTCTGAGGGTTCATGAGGTTTTGCTGCTGCCACTGCTTCAGCCTTCCAGCAAATACACAGCCCCAGCACTTGCTGTGAGGCTCAGGGCAGCTGAAGCACTGCTGCCAAGGTGGGTGAGAGCCAGTCAAGCCAGTGCTGCTGGGCTAAGATAGCACAAACCTGATTCATAGATGTTTGTTTTCAGTTCTCCCCCCCTCTTAGGTCTCTCTCCCTGCTCCCTGGTGTGACTGAGTGCCCCATGGCTCGCAGGAGAAGGGCAAGTGTAGTCCTGCAGCACCTTCCATTTGCCTCAGTCATCAGTTGTGCTGTCGATAGGCTTGCCAAGGAGGGTACCAACCCTCCACTTCTGTTTGGTGCTGCTAGGCAGCTGCGTGCGTGTCTCATCACTTTGGGAAAAGCTAATGTAGCTTTTTGTGCTGTGTGGATGGGTTTTCTTTTTCCTTTTCTTTAGAGCCCTGTGACAGCTTCCATTGCTGGGACTGCATTTCCAACAAGCTCTTCAGACTATGTGAGGAAGCAAAGGAGGTACTGCTCTTTCTTCCTACTTACAGCAAACAAACCCCAGCCCCTCAGATGGGTTAGTTTTATGTGCATATACCCAAGATGCCACTTTTTTTGGCACATAGGTCAGCCAAGAAGTTACAGCATCTTGTCAGATGGTGGAGCCTTACTGGTTTTTCCTTCTTTAATTTTCCTTTTTCTGAGCTATCTAATGCATTGCTTCTAATTCAGTGGGTGGAAGAAATGGGCTAGAATGTAGTTGCAGGTCCCATGTAGGAGTTGTCATCCGTCCACTTCCCAATGCCTTGTTGCTGGGGGTTTGAGATGCCTTCTGGGATTTTACAGTACTCTTTGGCCAGGAAACCATTACAGAAGGCCCATGCAGGGGAAGATCCAGCATAAGGCAGTTCCTACAAAGCACCTGCTAGGTAATAATGCTGTTAAAGAGGAGAGAGACAACTGGTTGGCACTGTCCCAAGCTGCTGTGTGCTGCAGGGTGAAGGGGACAGCAGAGAAAGCAGAGGGAAGTGACAAGTGAAGCTCCGACCCCAGCCCCTGCAGGTGAAGGTAGCTCCTTAGCTGCACGTGTTATTTTGGCTTGAGGTGTAGAGAGAAATCACAAGGATAGCTGTGTGTATCTCCGTGTCTTTCTCCTGCTGCTTAACCCCAGCTTATCTCATAGCTGCAGCAGGATTTACAGCAGCCCACTTGCAGATGTCAAGGAGAAGCAGTGGCTGAACACGGATCATGAGTGCTCCCTGTGTACAAATCACAGCTGCAGTGCTGGGCAGAGAGGGGGTTCCTGCACTTCTGCATCAGTATGAAACCAAATGGGAGCCAGGTGAATAATTTCACCAGGATAAAGTGTGCTGCATCAAAGCACCCTGATGGGACAGGGCTCAGGTATTACGTGACTCAGCATACAGGCTTCCTCCCACCTCTATCCTACCCTATTTTGGTAGGGTTACATAGAAGTACTGCGTTAGAAAAGCCCCAATGCATTTCTCTACCTCAGTTTGTACAGATTATCTTACCTACAGAGCAGAAATGCCATTAATTCAAAAAAGCAGCAGCTGTTTTCAGTGGTAAGGAGAGCCCTGAGTGGCTCACACAGCTTTGTGCAACAGGAACACTGCCCCTTGCTTCAGCGTATTTGAGCTTTCCTTCGTTAAAGCCTAGCTAGAGGAACCCATCAAGTGTTAATGGGTGTTAGTCAGCTGGGCAGAGAGGTTTCATACAGATTTCATCCTGAGGAGGGCCACGGAGATGCTGCAAGGGCTGGAGCAGCTCTGCTGTGGAGCCAGGCTGAGAGAGCTGGGCTGGTTCAGTCTGGAGAAGAGAAGGCTCCTTAAGGGGAGACCTTAGAGCAGCTCCAGTACCTAAAGGGGCTACAGGAAACCTGGAGAGGGGCTTTGGACAAGGGCCTGCAGTGACAGGACAAGGGCGAATGGCTTTAACCTGACAGGGGAGATAGATTGAGATGAGACATTAGGAGGAAGCTCTTTACTGTGAGGGCGCTGCGGCACTGGCACAGGGTGCCCAGAGAAGCTGTGGCTGCTCCATCCCTGGCAGTGTCCAAGGCCAGGTTGGACAGGGCTTGGAGCAAGCTGCTCTAGTGGAAAGTGTCCCTGCCAAGGGCAGGTAGATCAGTGGGACAGCTCTCCTCGCAG